>JAMKCH010030863.1:0-16446 GCA_023653785.1 Ophioderma brevispina | reverse complement strand
CTATTGCCCCTACCCCAAGTCTGGTATAAAATTGTATTGATATCAGCCTCAAAGTTATTGGTCGATCTATGAGTTGCAAAAATATTGGGCGAGACGCAGTCTCGCCCAATATTTAAAACTCATAGCGGACCATACATTGGGTGCAAATCATCCAATTGTTAAATCATTATCAAGCGTAGGGATCCGAATATATCGCGTATTGGACACTCTCAAAGCATGATATGGTTTAAATCGCCTTCAACCTTTGAAGAGACCTGAACAACGAAACCTAATGAAAGCTGGAACACACCATGTGCACCCTCGCAAAATATCCGCCCCTTCTTTTCAAGCCAGGGGGATAAAAAAAAGACCTATTAGTACATGTACACACATGCTATGGCCAGTCCTTAGGTCCCTTGACTTATAACATAGAGAATCTACCGGGCACCACACACACACACACCCATATTGATCTGACAGGCCTTTTGGCCTTCCTTGCTAAGCTCTGGTCCCACAGCATGAAAGTTTTTATCTCGTATGAACAGCAAACATTCTCGGAAGAGTTGATTTTGGATCTTCTTTAGGCTCTGTGGGGATTCCTGTTGCTGCGGTTTGTTGTGTGTTGGCTACCATCGTCCTTCTGGCAAACTTTTCTGGTGGAAGCTTTACTGTTGCTATGAAATGAAAGACAATTCCTTTCAGTGCAGTATGATTCAGTTATCAGGTCTCCAAGAATTTTACCAAATTTGGAGAATGCATTTTTTAAACTTATAAGTTAAAATACATTTCCACAGTTTTTTCAATTAGGGATAATTGTGTACATTCCATATAACTGCTTTAAATGTTTGAAACAAACCACCAAATAGTGAAAAAATGAAGTATTTGAGGATATTTGTTTATACCGTCTCCCGCAAATAGACATACAACTACGGCATCTCAAAGTACTTGCAATAAACAGGCTGCTTGTGCGGTTTACACAGTACAAAAAGACCAAAGATCCATAATGTTTGTGTTGAGGTCAAACTGGTATTGATCATGCTGAAATCTGTGATATGAGCGGTAAAGGCTTTTTTGTAATCTCAAGTCGGAATTTTGATCCGCACGGTAGAGAAATTCAGTGAATCAGATAAAAAATAATACTGCCTTGTCTTCTAATACACAGATTTCAACAAACCACTTGCCGGTTATGTTCCATATCCATGCCATAATAAATAAATAGAAAATAGATTTGATGATTTTTTCGATGTTTCGGATTAGCAAATCGCTGCTAATCCTTTAAGCAAGCATGAAGAACCCCAGTTATCTTTAACATCCTTAAAACTTGAATCTTATTTTCATTTGAACGATTTAATTTGGTGCTACTTCCTATTATGAACGCCAATAGCTCGTCTATAAGACCTTCATAGTCAGCTGGGTGGCAAGTGGGGTCAAAAGGTCAACTGTTCTGTCTATCAGTAGTGTGTGTCACTGAGGTTGATTTGTTTCTCATTTCCACATCTCTCGTCTCATGCGTAGAAATCATATCTGCTCATGCTGTTGAGCAACTTTAAAAATAGGGATAAATGAAATGGAGTTTGTTTAATGTCAACAAAGAAGTGAGAGTTGATGACCTATTCAAGGACCTCTTCTTCTCAAATTGCTCTTCGGCAAGGTCCTTGTCCTGTGCCCGGTTTGCTCACCAGTGGGAATACCAAGATATATTCATTGTCTTTGGATCTTTCCACAACCACAAGTAGTAAATCTATCTGCTTCCAGGTATCCCCCACTTCTGCATGGAACAGATCGTAAGCATGGATCGTAAGCAGAGTTATTTATTTGGGGCGGGTGGATGGGCTTGCTTGCCCATATCGGTATAGTTCATTACTGTTTGCATCGCTGGGAGAGATGAAGGACTTTCCAAGACCCTTAAATATTATCTCATGGCATATTTAATGTTTCTTTTCCCTGACATCACTATTGCGACTCATACCTATCCCAGAATCCCCGTTCTTTTTCACCTTACTTGACCCCACTACAGTCCATCTCAGAGGCTTTGGCAACAAGCACGTCCAACAATAAACCAATAAGATTTGTTAGTCTGATAATCCCGGCTTGTCACGATCCACTGTAGATCATTCCATTTGGGACCTACATGTCAGACAAGATGAGGTGAAAATGACATTGGGGGGGGGGAGGAACATTTAACAACACCGGATGCTGAGACCTGAAGTTTTTACAGATTTCTGGATAATCCCAACATCTAAAGTCCTTTAGCCAGGTGGATTTAAGAACAACTTGCGTGTAATTGTTGTGTTGATTTTCGATTTTCATGGCCTCATACATACAGATGCATCAACATCTCATTAATGTGCATTGAGTTGTCTAAATTTCTCTCTCAACTAGTTAAATGCGTTTGTTAACCTGCTATCGGGTTGGGCATGTGTGGTCCAGTGGATTGAAGCACTCGCCCCGCACTCCAAAGGCGGTGGTTCGGTCCTACTGCGGCACGTGATGTTGCCCTTGGTTAGGCGATTGTCCTAATTCTCCTCTCCACCAAGGTGTATAAATGGGTACCAGCATTATTATGGGACGTAACAGACTCGCTGTGCGGGAGGAGTAGCGAACACCCCACAGCAAAAATAATAGGGAGGAGGAGTATGGCCCAAATGCTAAGGAAATGGATGGGCACTCCGCGCACGAGTTCTGCTCAGAAAAAATGACGACACACCTTTTTTCCGGGGTGGGGTTAAACCAAGTTTCAGATTCAGTGAAAGAACCAATCCCAGAACCCAGAATTGCTGTTGATTCATAATGCATCTCCTACCTTAGCACAATGACCTTTGCCATAGATATTTGGAATCACACCGTACAAGGCTGGATTTTTCATCAGAGCTTGGCTGCATAAACCATGGAGGTGAAGGTCATCCTTAGATATCATTTCCTGATTCAAATAAAATGGTGGATATCTTTTAATACATTGGATAAATGTTTTTTTTTTAATTTCCTTCGGTTGGTGTTTAAGAACATTTGGCAATTTTCTTTTTATCACCAGGCTTTGTGTTTGACTCCACTCCAAAAATACTCAGATTGTGTTGCCTGACTGTTCGATCCTAGCAGATCTTCATCAAAGACAAAAATGACAAAAATAGAGTACTTTTTGTATTAAAAAAAAAATGTTTTGCCAGGATGATGGAATAGACTAACCCTAGTCTTTACTGCGACCTACAGAGATAATCAACCTAGTTAATTACTGGCAATTTTCAATCACGTTGGTGAGTCAAAAGCGCACAACAAAAATCTGCATTTTTAGTGAGAAGATAGCATTAACATTCGAAACTACAGGATTAACCCCTTTTTCACCACAGACTCATGACAATAGTTTTGCTGAAGTAGTCCCGCCAGCTATAGCTGGCAGCCCATACAAATGACCGCAAACTGCATTGGTCAAAACAAATCACAAAACCATCCATTCAGGATATCTGGCAGAAGTAAATTTGTTGGGTCCATCATTTTGCCTATTCAGCCACAAGCCATAAATTCCATGTGTGGCTAAAAAAAGTTTTTTAAAACTGATCACAAGGCGTACATGTACTTTTATCCCTAACAAATTGGCAGAAATTTGCAAATTGCCAGGCATATTTATGAGAATAAAAGATAGGATTTTTTGTTTTGCCTATCTAGTATCGTGTCATATTGGATGGGCAGTCCAATATTTTGAGTAGTGGATGCCGGCGCAGCCGGTATCCCTACGATAAATGATTGGACTGCCCATCCAATAATGACACGATATTAGATAAGGCACAACACAAATCCTTCTTTTATTCTCATTCTTATTTAGTTTTGGTTGTTTTAATCACGAAAATAGATTTATTTCAATAATATTAGTTTAAAAAACAAAAATATGCCACTATATTCACCCGCTTTAAAAATGAACCAACCCTTACTAGCTGGGTGCACTGCGTAACCTTAGACACGCGCGCGTAAAAACTTGCGCGGCGACGCCTAGCGAATTCGTATCATATAAGCTAGAACAACCATGATATTGCTTGTTTCGCTTACTAAACCCCGCCCACGAATAAAGAATTTTCTTTTGACTCACCAAACCAAATCAGAACTCGGTAAACCAATATACTGTACTTTTTCTGGTAACCTCATGAACCGGTATTATTAGTATGTTAATTTTCTATTTTCTCAAATCCAACCATTTAGATCCACGTTTTCTGTCGGTTAAGTGCAAGGGCATTGCTGATCTTCTCCACTACGCAACAAAATTGATCGATCATCCCATCCGTTTAGTACCCACCTAGTTGCTATGATGCGCGCTTTATTATTCCATATCATTTCACATCCTTTTCTCTCATACATGATTGACCCCCCCATGCCGCAAAAACACTGCAGTTAAATATCGTTCGGCAATGAGCAACAGCCAAATCAATCCTACAAAGAAATGGCTGCTAATAACGAACACCAACAACGCCAACATATACCTCACTTGAATGCCGTCTCTGGTTCCCATGGACATCAAATCACTGTCAAAGGGTAGTATTTCTAGATTGTATTCACTAACTGCATTAACGTTTGCCATATACACCACTATCCTGAAATTAAGCGAGTGACAACTAATAAATACCAAACCACAATAACAAACATCAAATTTATTCAATGCATAGAACTTGAGGATATCTTGGAATGTTTTCCACCTTGGTTTTTGCTCACACAGCAGGGTCTTCTGTGGCACAAAGAAGATGTAGATCTTTACAAATCTTGCTTGCATTTCCCGCAGTCCGCTTGATAGTGTCCGTGTGTATCCAATCAGCTCCATGCTTGTTCTCACTAACTAGATGTTCTGTATCATCAATGCTTCCTGACCACTGGTGCCCCCTTGTGAGTGGAAGTCGGCCAGGGCGCAGAGGGAACATCTTGTCAACCTCATGTTCCTAATGTGTCAACGTCTTGAGGATAACCATTTAAAAAGAGCCTATCAGTGGATTTGCTACACTCAAAATTGAAAAAATCATCAAAAATCAGATTGTTGCATTATGTCCCAGTACCAGTATCCTAACATACCCAACCCCTGCAAATGATAAGAGACCAACGCAAATCCTAATAAAGACAAATCTGAAATTTTTGGTCATTAACTGTCCCTACGGAACCCTTACTACAACATGTAACACAGCCGAAGCTTCTCGAAATTCGGCACTGCCTAATCTACAATAAGCAACAACGATGTTTATATCCCGATTGACCTCTGTGTCCCCTCCCAGAATCCTTGAATTTTATTGTGCGGAGATGGGCAAGGAGATCACTCGGGATATGAAACAATAGTGCCTGAATTATCGAACTCGCGTTATTGAATGGAGAATCGTATTTTGGACTGTGCCATTTTCTTCCTTTCTGTCAATTCTACAGTTGGAAAGTAACTAATGAGAATTCTACAGACTTATCCTTCCTTTACGTTATTCCTGCAAATTCAATATTTTGGGAGGACTCTTTCTGATAAATCACTGATATTTGTCTTTAAATACCGACTTAAACTAGTTTAGACACATATACAAGCAACAACTGCAAGTGCAATTTATGAGGGGTCCTAAACAGGGCTTCAAAGTAGTGGGAGCCCAGAAAACTACTTCAAATACCTCTCATAAATATAGCTGTAGGTTGGTTAGCCTTTGCTAATCGTTTGTCGGCTCTTCTTTCCAACCGACTTTCGGTTATCTTCAAAATGCTACCAGAGCCAAACAATTGTGTCAATTTCAGCCAGATTTGGTCAAAAGACCACTGACCCAAGCTTCATGTCTGGTATACATAGTTTTGTGGTCAGTGTCAGTCCCGGGGGGGGGGGGGGGGGGGGGGGCACTTCTACAATGACAAGGGTATCATCTTGTCCAAGCAATCACAAAAAGCACCGTAAATACGTATTTTCGAATCTTGAATTTTCACCCCTAAACCGTATCAGCACGCAGTTAGCGTACCCGTAGACAAGACTTGATGGGAATTTGCCGCCCCTAAACCAGTCTCAGTACGCATTTTGCATCCCCTAAAAAGTAATTTGTCTTTCTCCCTACCCTAAGCAAGTAACTATGCTATTATTAACCCGTTATACGTAAAAAACCAAAACCATTTCTTTTTGGGACACCAGAGAGCTTGTCTTGAGCTTGGTGTAATTTCAGAAAATACCTGGGGGGAAGGGAGGGAGGGAGCCACTCTCTTCGCAAAAGCCCGAAACCCATTGCCAGAAATGTTTGCTTTCCGAAATAATTTTCTCATGCAAATTTGATTTAATAAAACTATGATATATTTTTAAGTGGTTAACTTTAAAATGCATATAGGCCAATTATCGCCGGTCTAAAAAAAACAGTAAATATAGGCATGCATGTCAAGGGAACGGTCATTATTATGCCCAGGGGGGAATGGAGGATTTTCAATACTTTGTTTCGGCAAAATTTTTCACGTTCCCCAGCGCTTTCCGTTCAAAAATGTCACCAACAAAATAAAACAAAAAAATTTCCCCATTTAAAAGTTCATGTTCCCCTCTTTCGCAATTGATGAAAAATTTCACGTTTCCCCTCTCTCTTCAAAAATATTTTTCGGGTTCCCCCCTCAAATCCTCCATCCCCCCCTGGCTGTAAATAATGACCCTCCCTAAGGTTTCATTTGAACTAATCATAAAATTAAAAGGTGTTCATGGAGAGTTCGTAAGCGGCACAGAGTGGGTCGCGGAAACTTAGGTATTTAGTTTTAAAGGGAACATTTCCTAGGCGTCTTTTTTACAAAAAAAAAAACAAAACCAAAAGATCCGGGGAGATTTGCATTTAGAGAACGTTTTTTTCGCCACTTATTTCCGCCTTTGCAGCGAGCGAGAGAAATGCGTCATTTTCCCTGAAAACTTGATGAAATCAATATGCACCCAATTATGTACCAAAAGGTATTTAAGAAATTATAAAACCTCGAATTGACTGACATAGTCACATTTAAATAAATTATGAGTTTTAATTGCTGAAAACATTGGTCCGCCCCCTTTCCATGGTAAGTGATTATAGGACACTATTTTGGTATAGACCAGAGAAGATTTCTCTGGGGTATATAGCAACATAAACAGGCAATCACTAAAGGATGTCGGCATTTCTCAATCTCAAAAACCAATAGGGTGTTGCCTTGTACTAAAAATTTTTTTGGAAATTTAGGGTATTGAAAGCACAGGTTTGAAGGCACAATACAGACTTCCGGGAACAACTTTTAAAATTTTTTTTAATGTTTGAAATGAATATGGACACTAAATGGGAAGTCTCATTTAGAAATATAACCCTTTTTCTGATTTGGGTGATTTTTAGACCCTTTTTCACGTACGTACCGTAACATGCTATGATCTGAAAAACTACCCTTTGTACTGTGGATTCTTGACAAGGAGTGATACCATTGGTCTATGAAGAAGGATCCCCGGGCGTGATCAGTATGGTCATTTTGGCCAAAATCTAAGAAATCCTTCAAATAAGGTGCACTGATCATGTCATTCAAGCACATGCATCAGATATGTCAACAGTGCTATATGGGATCTCCACAGGAATTGGATCTGAGGGTCAGTAAGTGGACATTTTGGCCATTAAGGACCAAAAACTCTTCCAATGGCTTCAAAATGCAACTTGGAACAAATGCTTGAGCCAATTTCACTAGAATTGGTCAGAAGAATCCTAAACACACTCTATACGGGTTTGTAGTGGTCATCTAGTGGTAAGCATGGTCATTTTGGCCAAAAATCTAAGAAATCATCCTCCTTCAAACAAGGTGTGCTGAATCAAATATACACAGGCACATCTATGTTAATGCCTATGGGTTGTATACAAATTTTTAAACAGTGGTTTCAGCAACTGTCATTTTGTCAAGGTCAACAGCTAAGGTGCATGTCTGTGAATTGCATTCTTATTATTGGATTCCTTTCATATTTGTTTTCAATGCGCGTTTATTTTTGCTATGGTGTAGTTCTGTCAGTTTAAATAGTTACTTTCAAGAGACAAACCTTGAGAAGTGAGTACTCGGCAATCAGCCCAATGGTCCTGTTAAGTGATCATCCCACACAAATGGCCTACCAAGCAAACAAAACACATGGGACATCAGGGATGATATGACCGATGTCAATTTCTTGCATGACTGACTGTTGACAAACAAAAAAAAAGGTGGTGAAGAAGTTTGTAATTTATGGATGGAATAACAATATTTTGGGCAAATTGTATATTTGACATGAATGAACAATTGAATGGAAAACAGAGGACTGGGAGAAGATTTTCAAACATAATTTATATTTAAATTTCCGGGGTCTTCGCCCCCTGCCCCCTACCGGGGCTTCGCCCATGGAACCCAACAGGAGCCCTAAGGCGGGCCCCCTAGACTCACCTGTTTTCTGTCAGTTCAGACATTGACACTGGCCCCCCCCCCATAATCAAAATCCTAGCGACGCCACTGCACCAGTTGAATATAAAATTTCAAGAGAAGAGGGGGAAAATTAATGCCGTGAAAATGTTCAGTGGTAGTGGCATCCACACAAACATTTTTTCAAAGTTACTGAAATCAATATTACCACCAGTTTCTTTTTAGGAATGAGGTTTTCCCATTATCAATGACATCTATTACAATCACAAAACAATTGAACAGGCTTCCACTAGAATTATTACAGTAGAAACATACAGGGGAATCAATTTTGCCAATTATGAAGGAACTGGTTTGCGCAAATTGCCCTCCGAAAAATGTAAAAATAAAAATGGCCAATATAAGTTGGGTTCAATGGTACATTTGAACTTTTATTACTATGAATGAACCCAAGTCAATTCCCCATGCAATTCAATCTGAGTCCCCAACCCCCTCAGCATTAAAGGACTCCCTTGAGATTTCATATAGCAGCTTTGTTATTTTGTTCACACTCATAAACTTGCCAAACTTACAAAAAGTGTTATTTGTTTTTCAACCAATTTCCTTGGATTTATAAAACCAGTCCATCAGGATATCATTCACGAGGGAAATGTATTTTCTCCTACAGTATTAGTTAGTTTAAATAAGCGAGCTTTGAACCTGAACGTGAAGGCTCCTATAGACCACACGTACACGTATTGAAAGAGAGATCCTATAACGATTAAAACTAATAATTCAAAGACCAAAATAACCTTGGTACAAGGAGGAGCTGCACAATTTCAAACGAGAAAATGTGCTGCTGCTAAAGCGCAAGGGAACAAACTGGTCTGCTCTTCACCAAACACATTTTTTCTGATAAGTGTTAGGCATACCAAGGAAGCACTGACTGTTTCCAAAAGAGAAATACACCGTCTGGAGGATCATAAAAACTAATCCCAAAACAACTCTTCTGTGTATTGAACGGGTGTCTGTGTACAAACAAAAAGTACTCCCTGACCACACCTCAAAAGAGCAGCTGCTCAGCAGTTTGCCGAACTTCTTTATGTTAAAGTTAGGGACCCGCCGCCACAATTTGATGAACTACAAGCAAGGTCCTACCTCTGATGATTTTTACGGAGCCGGTTGAGGGTCTCCTGTAAAATTCATTCACCAAATTTAATGTTGTGACCACAGAGGATGTTTTGGATGTCATCAGAGGGTAAAAATAGAATCTTGCGCCCTTGACCCTTACCTGCTAGTGGATATCAGATAAACTTGTTTGCTTTTTGCCACATATTACTGCTATTATTAATATGTTCTCTTGGTAAGGGGTGTCTTCCTGAAGAAATGAAGTCTGCTTTGGTAACACCGATTTTGAAGAAGCCAAAACTTGAACACAGATATATTGAAAATTATAGGGCCCATATCCACTTGCTTTCTAGGTAAGATTGTCGACGGTGAACTATGCAGCAGGTTGTCAGTTAGTAAATTCTACATTTTATAACCATCTATTGGCTCCTCCAGTCGCTTACAGGCAGCACTATAACTCGGTCTATAATGACACCTCATGAATCTTGACACGCATGGTGGTGAAAAACTAATTTAGTTCTTCTTGACTTGACAGCAGCCTTCGACATCATAGACCACACTATGTTCATTAACCGTCTTCAATAATGCTATTGGTGTCAGGAGGCCTACTCTCAAATGGTTATCATAATATCTCATACAGGAGTCAAATTGTCCTTAGTGATAATGTCAAATCAGCCTGTTATTATGGTATTGCCTCAGGGCTCTGTGTGTGGTCCCATTGGATTTCTTCTTATATACTGCCACACTGAGAGCATTATAACAAGACATGGTACTGTCATGGTGACATATGCTGACGTATGACCCAGATGTACCATCAGCTCAAGTCAGGACCCAACTACCCACATAATTGCCATAGAAAATGCAAATGTATTAAGGAGATTTTAAAATGTGGATGTCATTATTTTTTAGTCCTTAATGACAGCAAAACTGAGATCATAACTGTTACTCACGCCTTTTCAACAGCACAGCAATTTTCTCTTATCAAAAGGTATGTGAAAGTAGCGGTAAAATACTGCACCTTAAGTAAAAAGACCCTAGTGTTGTGTTTGATAAACATCTCAAGATGGAACTCATGTTATCAATTATGCAAAGAGCTCTCCTTTGCATTGAGCAACTTTGCAAAAAATACATCGACCGCTATCCACACAGAAAACTATCAGGGCTTCGTCATCAGTAGGCTTGAAATTGCAATTCTCTTTTGTAGGCCCTTCCTCAAAAGACACAACCAAATACAAAGAATTCAAAATATGGCCACTCGCTTGTTAATTTCGCTCACACAAGAAGTCGTTGATCATATTAACCCCAATTCATTGATGATAGCTCACTGGCCTCCCGGTTGAGTCAGAGGATTCAGTTTAAACTTCTTCTCACTTATAAAGTACCATGGATGGCCCCTTCCTACGTGAAAGATGCTTATCCACTCCTATGTTCCACCATCGTGGCCCCGAGGTCAGGTTAAAGTGCGCCCCGGAGGGTTTAGCTTCAAGTTGTGCCTCCGTATACAAAGACCTATGGTGAGTGGGCTTTCGCTATTGCTGCCCCAACACTGTGGAATGCCCTCCCCAAACACATCCACAATTCACCAAACTATAGCCTTGGTTCAAAAGTCAGCCAAAACTCACTTATTAATATGCCTTCCTGTGTAATCCTCTGAGTGTTTCAATTCCCATTGTTTCACCACTCCGCGCTTGAGATGTTCTTATGTTTATGTCCTCACAAATATGGTTTATTATTATTATTGTTATTATTTGTCAATATAGCAATTTAAAGGGCAAACATTTTACCATTAGTAACATGTCTCTACTGAAACTTAACTTTAAACATTGATGGAAGATGAGGGTACATCAACTACAAATAATTAAGTTGTACTTGAATCAACTACCGCAGGATTTTCATCAGGCACCGCATTATTGGTAATGTTTTTCCTTCTTACCATGTAAACCATTTTAAAGATTCAAATCGGCAAAAGTGGAAAAAATCGTTCGACATCGGGGATTGATCGGCAGGGGCGGATCCAGGATTTGAAAAAATATCCAAAAACTTACAGGGGGGTGATGACGGGGCTGAAGGCTGAAACTTGTCCAAAATGGTTGATTTGCAGAATGACCGGGAGGCGCACGCCCTCGCCCCCTCCCTAGAGCCGCGCCTGATCGGGTCGACATCTCCGCATTAGTACTGAACTTAAGAAAACAAACACACAAATTTCCCAGGTTTATAATCGCATCGACCAGGCGGATGACCCAGCCATGGTCGATGAGGTCACTGGCGAAGGCCGATTTGTCCCCTGAGTTTGTCGAACATGTACGTCACAATGGGCACGGTAAATTTTATTCATTAGCGGGGATCATGAGCGCTAATTAAAAGACACTATCCGTGATCACCCCTAAAGAATAAAATTATTTGATTTGAGGAATAGTTTTAAAGTTATAATAATTCTGTAGAATAAATTACCTTTTCCACTTGTTAGAATTGCGAGAAAGGAGAAAACAAGTTTAAAGGACAGGTTCAAGATAGAATATCCATTCAATTACGTAGTAATTGTCCGTACGGACAGTGTGACTAAAATATCCGATTTTCTCATTATTAGACTTGTTCTGGTCTTATCATTTGAAGGGTATGTTGGATACATCTGTACTTGTTCAGACCTGCAAAAATCTGATTTTTGATAATTTTTTTGAGTTATGAGTTAGCATAAAAACCCCCTAATTTCACTGATAGTGCCTTTAATTAGCATTTTCGATCTCAGTACATGGGTTAATGTGATGTGCACTGCAGGAGCAATCTTTGCGTTGGGATGGTAAACTTATCTCAAGCTAGAAATTGCAATTTGCAAGAAACCAGGTAACAGATTGACTTCATTTAATAAGTATTTGTAGTAGGATTTTTTCTAATAAATTACTTTCTAAATTCTAGATCTAAAATTTATATTCTTGTTTTAACAATAAATAACATAACCAGCTTATACTGAACTTAGGAAACTAAGCAACACAAATTTCCAAGGTTCAGAATCGCACACGCAGGCGTATTGACCCAGCCAAGGTCTATGACGTCAACTGGCGAAGGGACTGAGTGGTCCAGAAGTTTGTCGAACCTTTTACGTCACAATGGGCGTACACTCCGCTCTTCCCCCCTCTCCCCCTCACTATTCACCCTCGGTAAAATTTGTATTGTCATTGCGGGGATCATTAGCGCTAAATTTAATTAGCCATTTTCGATCGCTTTCATGGTAACACAGGTTAATGTTTTGTGCAGGTCAATGCAGGGCAATCTTTGAGGTGTGGTCGAACAGTCCCTTTACTGAGCCGGTATTTCTAAACGGGAACAATGGATCAACTTAGGTGCTCTTCAAAATTCCTTTTTAGAAAGTACTTACAGTTTCCAAAACGTATCCAGACAGTAGTAAAGATACAGTACTAATTCTGGGAATAGTAACTATGTCGAATTTTGGTGTAACATGCTGAAAAAGAGCAAAAATGCATGAAATACTATTGACACACGCTACAGTCTCACGTTGATCAAGGGTTGCATACTGCTTTCATTTACCCTCTGGATTACGCTGTCAAAATTTGCATTTGAATGTTTCGCTAGTGCAAAATTGTATGGTTGCTGCCGAAGAGTTAAAATTAGATCGAGGTAGTGGCACAGGGAAGGGTGATACCCAGGCGCCGCCATGGAAATATTTTTTTTTTCAAAACAGAACTTTGACACAATTTAGAGTACCCATCTTTCTAAATTCTTTTAAGTCTTAACGTAACACTTGATTATGAAAATCTTTACTGATAAAATTCACTGCGCTCAATATACAGAATATTTACACTCTGAGCTGAGAATCTGCAATGCTAAAACCTGCGATGTCATGTCTTAGCACAGTGAGGTCGCTTGGTAACCGTTTATGCTGTTTTTTTTTTTTTTTTTTTTTTTAAAAAAAAAACACTTTTTCTTTTTTTTTTTTTTTTTTTCTTTTTTTTTTTTTTTTTTTTTTTTTTTTTTTTTTCTTTTTTTTTTTTTCTTTTTTTTCTGTTTTTTTCTTTCTTCTCTTTTTCTTTTCTACTTTATAAAAAATCATTTTATTTTTTTCTTTTTTTTTTTCTTTTTTTCTTTTTCCTTTTTTTTTTTTTTTTTCTTTTTTTTTTTTAAAAAAAAACTTTTCTTTTTTTTTTTTTTTTTTTTCCCTCTTTTTTTTTTTTTTTTTTTTTTTAAAAAACTTTTCTTTTTTTTTTTTTTCTTATTTTTTTTTATTTTTTTTTTTTTTTTTTCTTTTTTTTTTTGCTTTTCTCCCATGCTTTGATCTGCAATATCGCAATCCACGTAAGCTCCCAAACAGAGCATGTTGAATCAACATGAAAATGTAACAGGGATCGGCGGCCTGTAACAGCCGATACGCCATATGACAGACCTCTATACAGGGTCAGTAGCCATAGAGCGTCTGTTTCAATACACCCTTGAGAGAATGTAAACACATGGCCGCTGCTGCGAATTAGAATCCCCGGATAGAAGCCACGAAAATTGCTGATTTTTCCTTCAGTGTGATTAACGCATGATGGATCGACCGCGACCGCAAAATGCCTTGGAACATTAATCACTCGATGTATTTCTTCAATTGGGCATATGTGGTGAACGAAATCGTCTGGCATCATATTTGCCTCTGAAATTACATTAAGTTTTTCCCGCGGGGATGCCATATTGCCCGCAACCCTTTGTATTTTAGACCCGGTAGTGATTTGTGCTACTCACCCGTATGGGGGGTGGTGTGGTCGGTACCGAAACTACTTTTTGCGTTGGGACGGGTCAACTTATCGCAAGCTAGAATTGCAGCAATTTTTGCAAGAACTAGGGAACGTCATTTCACCTTGATTCTAATTCTGTAGTCCGGGTTCTTTCTAAGTACTAATGAATCGATTTTCTGATATTCTAAAACTCAATTTTATATTTTTTGTTTAGCCCTAATGTTGAATAGCAGGGGACTGTAGTTAAGAGTGTGCGCTTCCGGATACAATTGTGAATTTTTGCACCAATTACTTTAGCCATGATAACCAGAAAATTGATGGAAGCACCTTGCCAACCCCCCCCCCCCCCCTTAATAGCCCCCACTTGGGTTTTAAGGTTATACAGGGGTAAAAAATTTAAAATGGTTCTGAATGTGTTAAAAGCACACCATGATGCTTGTCTGGTCACAGGTATCCAAAAGGTATAGTTTACACTCTTTATGGCTTATAGTTCCTGATTATGTGGGGTAAAAAACTGTAAAAAGTGTGAAAAGTCAATTTGTGTGTACCTGGGTCAAAAGTTAAAAGTTGCTTGATTCAGGTTAATATGTGGTGCAATTGTTTTCATAGCTTAAAGGATTGAAATAAGGAACAGTTTGCCCGTTTTATCCGTTATGCTTAGGTTTCACGTTATCCAACAAATAGGTCACAGGTCAAGTAAGGAATCCAATAGGCTGCCAATAGCTGTTGACTTTATATGCCATTTTGGTTAATAGACATACACTTAAGGTATGTCAAAACTATCCTATCAGTTCAGTATATGAGCCAAAACAAACAATTTGAACTCACATTTTACAAAAATTGGAGAAACTTTTAATTTTTGGACCCCCTGTACAAACAGACAGCCAGCCAAGTATCATAAATGTGTTCAAAAAAAAAATTTATGTGGGCATTTTTGTTACAAGTGGCAACCATGTCAGATCAACTGGCTTCATATGTATAGTTCTCATAAGAGTTGTTGCCAAAACTACAAATTTATTTTTTTGGCCTTTTTGGGCCATAAAAAGATGAGTTTTGGCCAAAAATATGATTTTGAGGATTTTGATGTTATTGATTCTTCAAAACAAGCATTATCAGAAATATACCTGCTTTAAAGTAATGTTGGACTATAGTACGTCTATAATAACAAAAAAAGATAATTAAAATAAACGAAAATAAAAGCATTCCAGAGCATTTAAGGTCATTTTTCTCAAGATAATTGTTTTATTGAACTTATGATGCAAATAAACATGTTTAAAGAAGCACAAAAGCATCAAAAACACATTAACCACAAGTTCGTTTGACTAACGGTGAATGCTTTTACTGTAAGTAGAAAATTCAGTAGTGTAACTTAAAGGGGCAATTAGGATATGTTACCAATGGATTGGCTGTTCATCGGATTGAACATTCACATAGTGATTTTGGCCAAAATTTGGAGGTTCTGATTTCACTGTATTTGGTTAACCTCTAGAAGGACATGTATTTTAGATGAAAATCAGTTGTAAGCAATATGGGCTATATGTTAGTCATTAATTAACATAATTAATGTAGTAAAAAAAAGGAAAATTGGGGAAAATTTTGCTTTGAGCATGTTGAGGGTCAGTTTTCTCAACATAACGTAATTGACACCAATGATTACAAAAAATGTTTAAGTAAGCACAAAAATCATCAAAAACCATGTTAAAAACTGTTTTGACTGACTAAAATATAAATGCTGCACTTTTAATTAGAAATAAAAGGCTACATAGATTTCCCATGTAAGGAAAACCGATTTTGGACCCTCAACAGCATTTATTTTGATTTTGCAAAATCAATGACTTCACGACTCCTTTCAATTGATTATTCATCCATGTTGATCAAAGGTCTTTACAAATACATATTTACAAGACTTTGTCTTTGTGTTCCTAATTTCAGATGATCTGTAGGACACCAAGAGTTACCAACGTGAGGCTTGAATGGTAATACGGAGATTATGGTGATATGACTTCTCCCCCGGGGGAGAGGGGAATCACCTACCATCTCCTAGTACGTTCCCATTCAAGCCTAACTTATGCCACAGATTGCAACGGTGAGTCAAACCGGATACCAGAGTGCTAGGGCATAAAGGCAAGCGGCGCTATGGTGATATGGTCTCGCCGGGAGAAGGTTGAACAAATAATATTAAGAATAGTTGCACTTACCGACATCAATGGGGAAAGTGCTACTGGGAGCTGTGGCGACTGTAAGATGTGGAGGGCTTGCTGTGATGACGAGGAAGCTGAGGATAGGATCCTAG
>JAMKCH010030862.1:0-16771 GCA_023653785.1 Ophioderma brevispina | reverse complement strand
CGGGATTAAGCATTCCAGCTAAAATTGACTAATTATTTTACTTGATGAAACCGAATGAAGACAGGGCCTACAGAATAGTGTCGCATTTCTTGGTTAGCAACTGTGGTGTAATTAACAAAGAACGGGGAAGACGGCAATTGGAAAGGAAAGGCGGGAGGACCTCTGGTGTTGTGCGCAAATACTTCCGGGTTGCATTTATAACAGGGATAGACGCTCTGAGGACGATCATTGATTGTGTTCAAAATTACTGGGGAGAACAAATTTAAAGGTTGTGAAGGCATTTCAAGAGTCCACATAATCAGAAAGTCATAGGACTCTAGGTTTCGGAGATGGGCGTCCGTAGACGCCCAGTCTCCGAAACCTTTAATCAGTATTCAGAAACTGTGTGTCCGTAGGGACAAGAGCTTCTGACAACTAAAGTTAACTTTTACCTTAGTGCGACCCGGACTTCTGTATTTTTTGTTTTTTTTTTTTGGGGGACTCTCAAATTCGTTACAACTATCGAAAAAATTTCAAGGTCCTCTCAGGAAGCGTCTTAGGACCTCTGGGCAATGACGCAAAGTCCTAGGGACCCTGGGATACTGTGATGTAGTGTCCCAGGGACCCTAACCTGTTGACTGTGTTGTGCTATGACCTGTGGTACTGGGATGTAGCGTCCCACGGCGGAAAAAATAGGCTACTCGTACTTTAATTGAAAGGTACGTGGTTACTTAAAAGCAGGCCGAATGTCCGAGCGTCCGCTGTGGTGCGGTGCAGATTTCAGACGACCAGTATTTATAGTGACGTGTATGTATTGTTGTTTATATGTGATTGGTGATTTTCTATAGGTTCGAGACTCGGTCGCGCCAATTAAGAGTCGTGGTTTTAGAATTGTTTTTATGTTTTTTCTTTTTTGTATTTACTTTAATTTTAATTATTTTCTGTATTTTTTTTATTATTAGTGATGTATTACTTCTCTTGTTGAAATTTTAATAGTTATTGTCTTTTAACTTTTTAAATTAAAACTCTTCTTTTAATGTCGATATTTAACAAATTGGTATTAAATAGATGTTTGTATATTATGGAACAGAGGACTTTTAAAAAGTCAACATTTGGAAAAAGTGAAGAGATTAATTGTGAATATGTTAAAATATGTTTTTGTAATGTTTAACTCGTGGTTGAAATTGATAAACCCCCCAATATCGATTTTTAAATAGTGATTAAACGCGTTTGAATGGTAAAAAATTATTATAACTATATTAAACGCACAAAATATGGAAATGTAAGCAGAGCGTGATTGGTAAAAAAACGGTGGTAATAAAAGAAAGATGAAAGCCATCAATGTAATGTTAAGTGTTGTTCAATCTCTTAAATCTTTGCGTGTTCAAATAATTTAAAAACATGTAATAGTGAAACATTTATAAGTGTTAAAATCATTAATAAAATAATGTGTATTAATGCAAATATAATGTTAAGTATTTAGCGCTGGTTTTGGCAGTGTGACCAAAAATGGCGTTCGATAGAAAGGTGTAGATGAAAACGTAGAGGTTATATACTACTAAGACTCAAATATCTTGGGTGTCTAGGTGCACCAGCTTTCTTTCATTTCCTTTCATCTGGAAAACTGCTTTTTAAGCATGTCATAAAATGCACAGTTTACATTTCGAAAGTAGGTATTTCATAATTGGCATTGTAAACTGTTATGTTTTCTCAAATTAATGCATTTAGAAAAGCAGATCTGATGCAATTTAGTCATTAATTTCACCTCGATTGGCTCCTCTCAGTGTTTCCTCTATTAAAATTGTATAGACACATGGCCAAAGTTGCCCGTTTTCCATAGCTTACTGTGTGTGAGGTAGTATTGCAAAAAACGTTAGGTTCAAACACCACTAAATTTTGAAAAGATTGACAGTACTATTAATAGCCAACAATGTTAATAGCATTAATATCTTCTAAAGAAACGGTTGTTCATAAAAATGGACCCGATTGCGCCAGCCTATTTTGCATTTTAAGTAACACAAAATCTCAACACGCACTATTCAAAGAATGGCAAGCTTATAGCTTAACTTTAACTACAAAGGATCATTTCCATCAGTCAATTTGTATATATACCGTTTGTGATGGGTTTCAAAAACAATATCGCCTATACGATAATGTTTATCACCGTTATCCACATTTATTGACATAACATTAGTAGCACTTGCGAATGATAAAGGGGGCTACATGTAAAACATGCACGCCTAAATATGGTTACAAACGTTAAGCTCTTATATACATTTCTTTTAAATATTAAAATATTTGACAAAAAGAGAATGAAAGTGTGAATGTGTTGATGGTTCAATTCCATTGGACCCCAGTTGGTTATACTTAAACGGACAGAACACAGAGTCTAACAGTAAATTGTGAATTATGAGGAAGATTTGTGTTATTTCCATGTTCCAAACCTAATTCGATAAGGAAATAAGTTAATGTAGTTTTCTAGCTTTTTATTGGGATTCCTTTAAGCTGCCCTTTTTGATAGTGTAACATATTGCTTTGGTGTGCTGCTCTTTCTACATTGAATGGTTGCTGAGCTCATCCTCTGAGACCTTTATGCATGTCTCGTTCAGCTTCCTCTTAGCAAGATTATCTCAAATCTACCGAATATGGGGAGGGTGGAATATTTATTGCAATTTCCAATTTGTAGTTCTGCTCCACTTTCGTGCAAAAAGCAGGCACCAACCAGGATAGAAGAAGTGTTTAGGACGATCTTGAAGTAATGGCATTGGGGGATGTGGTCAGTAGTCCAAAAACGGCAGCAAAATTGACAATTTCCATAGACGCAATGTAGAAACGTAAGAAAAAGTTCGGAATATATCAGATTCCCGTGTTGAGTTTGGCTCTAAATGATGGCAAAACGCTCTAGTTTTTTTTTTTATATAAACAGAGAGTGTTAGTACTATACTGTTGTTAAAGTCAGGGCAAAATCTGACAAGTATCCATTATCCGTGACATCACAATATCCAATAATTTTTCATACCTCTCTGACTTATGACATCATTATAGTGACGTCATATTCTGGATGTTTATACTTCATTTTGATGCCAAGAGAAAAAGAAGGCCATCTAAGCTATTCCAGTGGTGCCAAATACATTTTGGCGTATGGGATTTTAATAAGGAAACTCCAGAGGGTGGTTTAACCTTACTCCCAAAAAGGGGCTATCTCCCTAAATGGAATCACCTTTTCTCATACTGTCGCAGATACATTAGAATCTTCTAGAGGTGGAGGTTGCGTAACTCAATTATGGACTGCTCCTGGAGGTCATTCCTATCTATGAGCAGACGCCAATCATATCGAGTCTTCTAGACGCAATATGCCTTCCGTTTAAGTTCTTTAAAACCTAAAAAATCGGCATGTATTTGTATCACTGACCCAACTATCTTGAAATTTAAGCACTGATAACAAATAAAGGTAATATTAATATAAATACTTAGTGATCAAAAACATGTCACATACCCAATCTATACTTTATATAATAATTATTCTGGATGATACATACTAAATATAATACAGATATCATGAACTGAAGAACGGTATGGTCACCATCTGTTTGATTCTCAATTGTTATCAAAACGGAAGTGCCAGAGATACGAGTTTACTAATGGTCAAGGACATAATATTAAACTTTAATTATCACAATTTTGTATATTTGTAAACAATATTAACCAAAAAATTACATATAATATGGTATTTCAGGTTGTATCATCAAATGCGGCCGTTTTGGCCGCCACCTTGATTTGAAAGACCCTATCAAGATAAGAATGCCACATATGAGTTTGTAATGGTCAAAGAAAGAATACCCTTTCAGTTAAAACTCATGGTACTGTTCGTTTCCACTGATTTTTGAAATGAAGTCATATTTATTTGCATAAAAATAATATATTATAAATGCTCAGAAAACTTGGCACCACGATTTTTGATAAAAGTGGATAATGTAACAGTATTAGAATCCAATAAAAATGAGGACAAATAAAATACGAAAGGCCCAGGGAACCAGATTCCTTACATAGGGCCACGAACTAACAGGGGTAAAAGCTGACTATTTATATAAAAACTGGCAAACTCGGGCCTATACTCTATCCGATGACTTATCTTTGCAGCAAATTAAAGATGATGACACAAATATGTTAGTCTTGTTATTTAAAAAATTCAAAATGGCGGAAAACAATATGGGCGGAAACAATATTCTCTATGGCCAAATTTATGTACTTTAAAGCTTGAAAACTTGGTAAGCGTGTAAAGGTTGATATGCAGTACCATTTCAACTATTTGTTTTGTAAAAAATACAAAAAAATCAAATCCGTTGCAATGTTATAGACCCGACGATATTATTTTTTATAACTGGAAATCTGGAAAAAAACAGCAGAGAATAAAAGAGAATAGAAATGACAACACTGAAATATGGCCATGGAACGAGACCAATAATTTGAAACCAATTTTGACCGATTTGGAACAGAAGCACATCATATTGGGCTATTCTAGAAATTATTCACAACCTCTTATTAACCACTTCTTCTCCAAAAAATGAACGGGGATGTCCTTAGTGAAATCCAGAAGGTGCATGAAAATCATGAAATCCATAAGTGGATGAGAATTTCCACACTAAAAATCGTATTAAAAAACATATCCATATACAATGTTATTTAACAGGCATGCACTTGAAGAGGATAATTGAGTGATGAGTAGCAACCCAGGTGACTTTGGAATTCCCATTGGACTTTACGGACCCACTGAAAACAATCCCATTTCCAAAGAATCTTATCACTTAGTAGGTTGTTTTCCCTTTCGTTCTCTTTGGTCGAAAACACACCCAAAGAGGATGAAAAATACCATTGGAATTCCCACTGAAATTTGAATTCCCACTGCAGAATTCTCACATTGATTTGTCACAAAAACAGCTTGGGAAACTATTTCCATGGTTATGTCGAATTTTGAAATTGTCAGGGGTGGATAATTCGTGGATTTAGCCTAGTTGACCACCCTTAAAATGGTCATTTAAAGCTATGTGCATCTGCACATTGATGTTGGTGTATGTCATTCATCATCATCAGCGTCCATCAGGTCGCGGACGACCCCTGGTGTGACATCATGCACGACTCTTCTCCAATGTGTTCTGTTCTGTGATCAGATCCATTAGGGGAGCTAGGTCCCATTCTGTGCAAGTGGTTAAATTCTTGGATCCATCGAGTTCGCTGCCTACCCTTCTTATCCTTCCTTCTGTTTTTGCCAAGCATTAAATCCTTTCCAATCCCAACGTTAGTCCTCATCACATGACCAAAATAAGATATTTCTGCTTTCATGACCATGCATCAGTGAAATGGGTGGGTTTGATCAACCTGATTCACTTCTTCAGTACGGGATTTTGCGTGGTCCATGGAATGCGAAGGAGTCTTCTCCAGCAACGAAGTTCAAAGGCATTCAACCTGCGCCTGTCATTCAGCTTCAGGGTCCAACTCTCTGCTCCATAAAGCACCGTCGGGAAGACTAGACTGTTCACGAAATGACCTGGTGTTGCGGGAGATGTCATGCTTTCATGAATTGCAGGATTGCTTGTCATAGCAAGCTCTGCCAAGTGATAGCTCGTTTCGTTTTCCAGTTCACATCCACCTTCCTTATGAATTGTTGAACCCAGGAAAATGAAGAATATCCAACCACTTCAAGTTTTCTCCCTCTAAGGTGAAAGTTTCCAAAACCTGTGTGGACATGATCTTTGTATTCTTCAAGTTCAGGTCCATGGTTGGCCACTCTCTGATTTTGGACTCGGCAGAAGTGTTTAAGATCTTCTACTGATTCTGTGATCAATGTTTTGTTCATCTGCCATATTGGAGCTGTTGACTACTGCCTCCAATGTTGTGCACCAATCTGCCTATTTACCAAGGCTTCTCATATTGTACACAATACATGTTGAACAGGTACGGTGATAATATACATCCCTGGTCGAAAACACCTTTTCCAATTGGAAACCAATCGGTCAACCCATAATCTTGTTCTGATCTGCAGCCTCCTGGTTGGGTTACAGACACTTCATTAAAGTGACAAGGTGGATGTGGTACTCCATTCTCAATGAGGATCATTCCACAGCTTGTCGTGATCAACACAGTCAAAAGCTTTGGAATAGTCGATAAAACACATTACAAAGATCCTTATTGTGATTTACTCCCTGGGGCAGTTCCATGATACATCGAATGTTGCGCAATCTGATCACGGCTTCCCCGTCCTTCCTGAATCCCAGCTTGCCTTTTCTGAAAGTTGTTGCTCATATGGGTTCTATTCCTCTTCTGTATGATCTGCAACACAGGACTTTGCTGGCATGAGATATAAGTGCAATGGTTCTAGATTGCCGCATTCTCGTGCATCTCCTTTCTTGGAATTGGACACAAAACAGAGCGTTTTTCCAGTCAGTTGGCCATACTCCAGTCTTCCACACTTTGTTACAAAGATCCAAAATGATTGTTTATGGGACCTTCATCTCCCACATTCCTGAACAGTGCTTCTATTGGGAATCTCATCAAATCCTGGTGATTTCCCCTGTGCTATTGCTTTTAAAGCCCATTCGACTTCTGATTTGAGAATGTCAGGGTCACTATCAAGGAACTCAAGGCGGACATGATCTGCCATCCTTGATCCCTTGATAAGAATTTTCAGTAGTATATTGCTGCTGTGGTGTGTCAGATGTAAGTATTAAGAATGTTATGATAGCATCACAAAACAATAATTTCAACTGGCTCCCTTTAAGGAGAATACTTAACGTGTGATTTAAAGCAGACACTGCAATTGGCGGGGATGCGCTTCATTGAAACCAGCTGGCATGGAACACCACGATTAGTACACATGTCCCCGGAACCCTCAAAATTCAAGGGACCTGAGTATTTTGTAATGTAAAAACTTCAGAGTCCCACTATTTTTAATGTCCTAGGACTCCTCTTTATTACATGGAGTCCATTGGACGCTACGTGTCATTACCGATAGTCCCCTGGACACTGAGAATCAAGAACTTTGGGTATCCATAGGACCCTAATTTTGAAACATATGGTCCTAGGATCATGTAGGAGTGTGAATTCAACTGCATGGGACACTCACCAATAGGTACATCGTCCCGGACCCTCAAAAGTTTAGGGGACCTGAGATTTGTGTAATGTAATAAAATTCAGAATCCCAAGATTTTAAAATGTCTAGGACTACTCTTCTTTATACCTATAGTCCTTTCAGGACATGCGTTTATTACGATTAGTCCCCAGGACCATGAGAATAAAACTTAGGGTATTTAGGACTCTTAATTTCAAAACATAGTTCCTAGGACTGTGAAACTCAAAACATAACGTCCGACGGACTCTTAAAAGCTAGGACTGGCGCGCTCGTGACACCGGCCGTGCACAGATTGACTGAGACAAGGGAGAACATTTATTGGCGGATGAGTGTGAAGTGTGCCTTCAGAAAGCGAAAGACGCTTTGATAAGTGCCCCCATCTTGGCGTATCCACAGGAAGAAGGGCCCAGGTTCGTGCTTGATACGGACGCAGTGCATTTGCCATCGTGGTGTACTATCTCAAGTTCAAGATTGTGATGAGAAGGTTCATCGCATACGGAAAGTAAGTGCCTTGTTACAAGAACTGAGAGGAATTATTGCACGACAAGCAGAGAGAGCTGCTCGCGATAGTAGAGTTCCTAAAGAAGTACAGGCATTATCTGACAGGGAAGGGGGTATAAAAGGGCGGAAACGGGACCACGGATCCCTCCGTTGGTTGTTCAATTTTAAGAACCCGGAAGGCCAATTAGCCAGGGGCTCGAAGAGTGTTGTCGAACTTTGATCTGGACCTAGAATATTGCGCCAGGGAAAGCCATCAAACGCCGATGGGCTGTCACGCAGACCATGTCGCCAATTGCGGCGATGGGGGAGAACAACTTGAGAGCACTGGAAGATCCAACGCCAGATGGACGGAAATGATCAGGTCAGAACTTGGCCAACAAATGTCAAAGAGTTGAGCCGCTGAAGGGTGTGGAAGTGATGTGTTTGGGTGCCAAACCGAGGTGGATTCTGGTTAGCCGCCTCAAAGCATCAACCACTAGAGATACAGTCTGTTATCGTTACACTTGCCAATTTGGGATGAACAGACAACGGGGCGAGGATTGAGACTAGGACTGAGTTGGAGGTCAACTGGATTCGACCTTTGCTTGGCGATGTTTAGCTGGGGAAAGAGATGGGAACTTGGAGAATGAAAGAGTCTGGGTAGGGGTGCACCCCTTCAATTAGGAGAGGGACTGTTAGTCTTGTATCTGGTGTTCCAGAAATGTTCATTTGAGACAATCAGAGGCAGCCCAGCACGAGGATGAAACGATGTCTTTCATTCTGAGAGAAGGGAAAAGAAAGGATGAAAGAAACGTGGCCTGCTTGGGACCAGCATATATCATAAATTGTACAATGAAAAATTATTGGGCTCAGCGGGACGGATTGGCTGTTCAGCAGGGTTGTCCTCGTCAAACGGTGGGAAAGCGATGATGGAAAATTAGGCAAAGTGGCTGATGTTTACCCCGGAAGTGCGAGAGGCGTATTAAAAGAATATGCATGCCGCAAGACGGGCTGGTCTCTTGTCGGAACAAGACTCTACCCAAGGTATGTGAGAGGGGGTACTATGGGTGGGTATGGACGCCGACGTCAGAGCCTTTCTCCGCGGCGTTGTGTGCTATGTGCTCGCAAAAATGGCCCGCCACGCAACATCGAGCACCATTGCAAAACAGGACCGCATTGGGGATCCGATGGGAGGCGTGTGGCTATAGATGTACTTGGCCCTCTGACCGTAGACCCATGAAGGAAATTCGTATTCTTGTAGGTGGGAGACGACTGGACGGAAACACAAATGGAGGAGGCGTATGCATCCAGGACCAGCAGGCTGAGGAAAAACGGTGGTGGCGGCAAAAAAGTGGTTGATGCGTTATCTGTAGGTCGGAATCCCCTCCGACCAGGGCAGGAACTCGACTCAGAGTATTCAAGGAGATGTGTAGGCTGCTTGGTATTGTGAAGACACGGACTACCCCATATAATTCCAAGTCAGAGCGCCTTGTTGAGCGGTACAACCGCACCCTAGTGAACGCAGTGTTGTCACTCATGATTCAGCCCAACCAGAACCAGAAGAGGACTGGGATCAATACCTCCCGTACGTAGGTTTTGCCTACAGAGGCCAGCGTCCAAGCATCCACTGGGGAAAGCCCCAACATGATGATCTTAGGTCGAGAGAGGTTGGACTGCCGATAGATTTGGTTGTGGAGTCAGGACCTGAAGAAGGAGAATGCAGTACCGATTCTGCAGAGGATTTGAGAGAGAAAATTAAGATTAGAGCATCCACGAAGTGCTCGCCACGCGCTAGGGTTGAGCGCTAGGATGGCAGAAACGAAACTATGACCGGTTTGCTTATGGGCCAAAGTATGAGTGTGGACAATTTGTATGCTTGTACAACACACAGAGAAAGGCCACAATTATCGCTAAGGGAGGAAAGAGCGATCCCGTGGGAGGACCTTACCTCGTGGTATCAGTTCATGTCTGAGTCACCTATCGAATCAGAAGAAGACCAGCCGTTAGTAAACCGAAGGTAGTGCATGCGGACCGCTTGGAAGTGTATGAAGCGTCCGAAGTTGGTACCGTGGCAATCAGCATTCCTGAGACTAAAGAGCAGGTAGTGGACTGATACTGTGGTGACTGAGAGTAGGTCAGCAGGTGGCCGATCACTGCGCGCAATAGTGATGATGTGAAACGTGGTTACAGGTAAGACGACGTATTGCAAGAGAAGTTACAGGCCGGGGATACCATTCCGTGAATGGGAGGTGATGAAAGCGAAAAACAAAGGCGCGAGACCTAACGAAGTATAGTAGGCGCCCAACAGACAGAAACTAAACGCGATGAGGAACCTGGGCAAACGCAAGCAGGATCAAAACAGTCCATGAAGAGGGACACACCTGCAGTGGTTCGCCGGACGAAACCCACCAAAGCGCCACCGTCGCAGGCCCTGGCAGGTTATCGATAGAAAAATAAGAGAAGCTTGAGGGAGACCCATGTGTGAGCTAAAAGTCACAACAGTAATGTATTCATTGTAGTTAACATGTAGTTAAATCCGGTGATGTGCGATTTCTGGTAGTGAAAATTGGGAGCTTGATTGGATGCAGGATAATTAGCGACCAGAAGGCGCCAGCATAATGAGCATTTGGATGGGTGCCATAACAGTCAAAGATGTAACAAGACTGTATAACAAAGGACCAGAACCAGTCGGGTCTCAGTCAACTGAAATCTGTTTAGCTTGAATGATGAGATTCTGCCAAGGTGAAGTCGGCCGAGGATAATGCTGGACTGGGGGTCGGTTCTGCGCACATTTTGGATGTTTGGAGAGGACATGGGTCAAGTAGTAAATACGAAAAAAGCGGTTTGAGTCTTGGAGTCAATGAGATAAGGGACATGCCAGACACGTCTCCTCAGGCCTTGACCAGCACCGCCAATGGTTCTCAACTAGGCAACATAAACTACCAGTTGATCGGACTGTGGACCAATCTAGACGCTGTAAGATGACTATTATATACCAGACGCAACGCGGCGTTTCGACCAATTGGACTGTCGAATGAGAACGACGATTTACTGGCAACAACCAAAGACGTTCCATAGGATTAGCAGTCTTCCAGGTCATCAGCATTCTCCGGACAGCAGCGACCAAGGCAGTGCAATCAGTAGTTTTAAGTTTGTTTAGATAATGCTAGCGATAATTTGCTCTGGGTAGGGGGCCTTCGTAATTTTGTATAAGGACCCATGTAATGTGATTGTATAAGGCCCCGTGTAGCATTGTATAAGGGTAGAAAGGTTGTATAAGAGTCTCCAAATGGTCCATGTATATATGTATAAGTGGGGCGTAGGAGTAGAACATAGTCCAAATTCATTAGTTCGGTTGTCGATTATTTTTGCCCGGATGGTCATCAAAAGCTGTGTAGGGGGCGGCGGGCTGTGGTCATGGAATGAGAAATTCCACTATTAAAAATAATAAAATAATAATAAAAGTTAGTTATAGGTGATTTATAATTAAATAAATAACACAATCAATAACCCAATTTGGAGTATACCTTTCTAACTACTACTACTATGCTGACGTCACGTTCAGCAGAATAGGTATTTGATGTCATTTGTTGTCGATGCGCCCGCTAACTGCGCCCCTGGTGTGTCCCGATGTTTTTGCAATAATTTCCCGGGACACCGAAGTGTGTTAGTGATGAACTAGAGTTGTTAAAAACCAATCTTAAAGTTGAAGCAAGTCGAAACCTCTTGTTGCATTCATTTCGGCTCCTAAGAAAGGACTACTGGTGGGGCCCGCATCATACCAAGCCACATAATAAAACTGGTGTTTCTGTTCAGCCGCTGAGCCATACAACATATACGTGTGGCCCCGTCACGCCAGTGGCGCGCGCGGCGTCCTGTCACAAAGTAATATTTGAGAGCACCAAAAAGAGAATCAATGACATTTGTATATTGCGGACATGATCTAAACTCACGGTTTGGCGGCGGTATCCACTCCGGGGGACATTAATTCAGAAGACAAAGCGCCATAATAAGACCATAAGGAAAAAACTATTGAAACATTTTCCAGCTACTTTCTCTCATACAAGTTATTGGACACTTTGCAGACCTACTCAACCCAAATGACGCTGGGAAGGAAAAATGATTCGGCAAGTAGAGAGGGGGTAGGAGCTGGTGTGTATAAGTCCAGAAAAAAAGATTAGAACTTGTGTGCTGGAAAGGAAAGTTAAGGTCGCCATATTTAAATTTTCTTTCTACATATTTTGACAACTTTTCACTTCTTCATGAGCATATTTTATTTACTGGGGAAAACACTTATGATGTTATATCAGGTTGATATGAGCTGTTGTTTTCCTATGAACTATTATAGAGGTAGTTTGAACTACGTTATATGGCCAAAATAGTAACCAGCTATATAACAGCACTCTCATGGACAAGTCCAGTACCCCACTTTAATATTGGTTTATCATGAAAATGATTTAGGCGGACAGAGTATTAGAAAGTGTTGTTTTAATAACATCAAAAAGATGGGAAGGGCTACTTTTCTTCTGGTTTAAGTACCCTAGAGCCCAAAATATAATCATACCATCTCGTAACAACACAAGCTTGTACGTAAAATGAGTAGTAGAGTACGCTAAGTAGTAAAACCAAAGTTTTTTAAATCGGTTTTGTCCCCATTAACCGGGGGTGCCGGATTCACCTCACATTCGTAGCAAATCGCCCTTACTCCCTCCTTCCACTTCACCGAATTCAATGCATCCTCCAACCCAACCTCCTACTCTCCTCTCCACTTGCTTTCTTCCATGTCCTCTTTTGTCATCCCCTCTTCCTCGAACCACCCACCTCCGAACTCAAAAGCCCTTTTTAACAAATGCTCCTCATCCTCCTCAGTACGTAAAAAATAAGTAACTCTTGGAGGACTCCCCCAAAAATTTAACTCAGGTTCTTATTTGAACCAATTTGCCATTTTAAGTTCATTTAGCAACTTACAGGGTGCCCAAAATAAATGCAATCTCGCAGTTGGTGGTATATTTCAAAAATTTACTGAGAATATTCAAATTTTATAACATATTCTGAATGACGAACGTGTTTCGTACATCCTGTCCAATTTTTGTCTGGACTTCAACATATGTGAAAATAAAGGCATATTATGTAACCGTGTCAATTACCCCATTCTAAGTTTGCGGTAGATCGTTGTAGCAGGTTCACCTTGAAAGTTGAATGAAAATGTCTTTTAATTTAACTACAAAAATCTCCTGGGTACTAATCCTGTCTTTTGTTTTTTTTTTAAATACTAAAATAAATTGTCTTACCACGGTTCACACAGCGTGTGCGGAAAAGGAGAGAGGAATGAGTCGGAGTGAGCGACAGAAGGAGGGGGAGGGGCCGGGATCCCCTGGAGTATAGCAGGTCATATTGGATAGAGGAGGGGGACAAGTAACATGGCAGAAGTGGACGCCGAGCAAGTATGGCAACAAAAAGAGGCTAAAAACCAAAAATGATTATCTTAAGTGTGTCTGACATATTGGGCACTACTAGAGGAGGAAACTGAAGTATCTCTAGCAAAATTTGCAGCGAACGGGGAGTTATAAGGATACCAAATGAATGGAAATGGTCATTGAATGGATGCTGAAGACCATAATTTATGATGTAATATTGTCATAATATGGCCCATTTGATATATAACAACCAAAATAACACAAATAAACCACTGAAAACAAAACCTTGAGTTCCATCAAAACACAATGTCAGTTATCATTATAAAATCAGAGGGAACTATTCCTTATTTGGCAAAGATGTTGCCTTGTAAATGCTTGTAATATTAAAATATTTAGGTTACCAAAATTTATTATAGTTTAAGTGAACCACAATTTAAGTTAGTAGTAGGATAAAGAAAGAGAACAGGAGGAAAAACAAAAACCATAGCACCTGCGTACTAAGCATGCCTTGATGGTATTCACCAGTCAATTTGGAACGGCTTAAATTGTGGCTTACTACGTAATCGCCTTTGTTCTAGTGAAGCAAATCCGATGAAATTTGACCAAGTATGTTGAGAAAAGATAGGCCGTACAGATATCTTGCACCTTTCAACAACATTTTAAAAATAATTTTGAAATTATAAGCCCGCAACCATTTGCCATTCATTTGGTATTTAATCCCAACGCTGCAATTTACATTATTCATGGCGGATTTTGTCATACCCATGGAGATAAATTTTTGTAGCCAAGTCGTTAAGTTACTATCTTAGAGCAAAGTACTGTACAGACAATAAAAGACCGTAGATATAATAAAAAATAACGACTAATATTTTAGTATGATTTCTTTTTTAAAAACAGAAAATATTAAAATTCATTTAATCATATCATAGTTATAAAACATTTTAGTCCACTTTTCAAGGTGAACCTGTTTCACGATATAAGGCAAACTTGAATGGGGTTAAATGGACAGCGGGGTTACATAATAGCCTTTACTTTCAAAACTAGTGAACCGTATCGGACAAAAAATTGGACTAGGATGTACGAAACAATTTCGTCAATCAGAATAGTTTATAAAATTTGAATAATTGTCCAGTAATTTTGAAATATAGGCAACGATGCGAGGGATGGCATTTATTTTGGGACCACCCTGTATGCTCCTTGCGGCAGCAATTCTTGGAGGCCTAGAAGTTAAGCCCATTTCAGAGATAAAAAAACTGATTTTGTGTAGTCGTTTGATACCATTTCTATCTGTACTAAAATTATAATGGTGGTTTACATAAAAACAATGGCAGACATTTGAAATGGGGCAGGAACACTAACGTGCAGCTTTTCGGGGCAGAAAAAATTCCTAATCAGGACAAACCCCCCGTCATAGGTGATATATGGGGAAAAATTTAATCACCAATTGGGCTGCAACGACGGAAAATCTGATGGCTGGCCGTTATGGGACTACAAGACTAATATTGATTAATAAACAAGGCGGTTTCGAACACAAGTGTCGCCTGGTTGCGCGATCAATTGCTTTATGAAGTTTGGAAAATGATTTGATTAGAAAGAAGAACAATTGCACTTGGAAACGTTGTATTACAAAATTACTGGTTTGAAGTAAATCGGGCATAGTGTTTAGCAGCAGAGCATTTTAAGAAAGTGTACCCGAAAGATATGAAATATACATTGCAGCCATGGGGACCGCTAAGTGTCGTCTGCCATCGCGGTTTGTGAATGGGGTCAAAGGTGACATAAGGTCCCCCAAGGTGGCATAAGGTCACCAAGGTCCCATGGGTCACAAAAGGCACATTGGGATTACAAAGGTAACATGGGGCACCAAGGTCACAGTGGGGTCACCAAGGTCAAGGGTCACCGCGGTCACAAAGTCGCATAGGGTCACCAAGGCACACATGGGGTCCAAGGTCACATGGTCCAGAGGTAAAATGGGGTCACGAGGTCGCATGTGGTCACTGAGGTCACATGGGTCACTGAGGTCACAAAGTTCACAAGGGTCAACAGGTCAAATTGGGGTCACCAAAGGTCACACCGGCGCATCCCACCCGACCGCTCCCCGGCCCACACCCAATTTGTGAATGGGCTAAGGGGTGACGTAGGTCCGCAAGGTCAACATGGGTCAATCCAAGGTAGCATCGGGGGTCACAAAGGTCACGGAAGTCACCAAGGTCACAAGAAGTCACCAAAGTCACATGAAGTCACCAGGTTAACCCACCCTTCCCCGAGCACCCTACCACGAGAGCACCATAATGGGTTGTCGTACAGTAACGATATTTGCATATCAGAGACAGTTTCAAAAATATAGCGATTACGCTGATTTGCATATCAATTAGATTCTATGCCTATGCAATCGCCCCCACTGTAATAGTGCCAACATACTAGTCAGATCGAGAACTCTAACCGCCTTCTTATACCAAAGTTACATCATTATATGCTAAGCACTCCAGATAACTTGCACACAACGCCTTGCGGGGAAAGGGTTGGCATTTTGACCGGCCAAAATAAGCTAATTAATATTCATGACTATGCAAATAATTGCGTGGTCGCGGGGGGCGTTCCCGGAGGGTGGGGCGTTGGGCCAAAGTAAACAATATTTTGGAACCTCACTTTATCATCCTATCAAGTTGAAGTAAATCGGGCATTACCGTTAAGCCAACAGAGCATTTCAAAAAAGGTTAACCGAAATGTCTGAAAAATGCAAAAAGCTAATTAAAATTCATGAATTATGCCATAATGCAGCCAAAAGCATACCCATATATCGCGGCACTCACTCTATCATCCTATCAAGTTTGAAGTAAATCGGAATTAGGTTAGCCAACAGAGATTTCAAAAAACAGGTTAACCGAAATGTCTTGAAAAAGCAATAAAAAGCTAATTAAAATTAAGGAATATGCACATAATGCAGACAAAAGCTACCCAATATTGCGGCACCTCAATCTATCACCTATCAAGTTTGGAAAGTGTAAATGGGGATATGCGTTTACCTGGCCTGAGAGCATTTTAAAAACAGGTTAACCGGTCATACGGACGGACGGACCTAAGGACAACACAGAAGTATGGACTAGTATGGGCATCCATGAACATTCGTTCAGGCGACACAAAATCATATCGCAAAAGTCAAGATTCAGTATAAAATACATATTAATGTATTTGATAGGCATGGAAAAAGTGTCATTTCAGACTTTGTATTGCATGCTGAGATGTGATGGATATGAAAAACCTGTACTGGAAAAAAATACCAGGTTCAGGGAACATGTCTTGGAGTCTTTCACACTGATATTGATTTTATACAGCCAAGAGCTTTCTGCTCTACCAACCCTTCACCTCATGTAATGAGGGCACAATAACTCAAATATACTGTAACTTAACTAATAAATACTGTTTTTAAACAGATGAACAGTTTGCAACAACAAAATATTTCAGGTATGTCTCAACCATTTTATAATTTGAAATAGGACTAGTTAAATTAAATTCAGAGTTTTATTAAATAATAACACAGTCATTATTTTATAATAAAAATATGAAAAGGGTGTACTTACTCTCTACGATTCTGTCTATCTGGGGCGTCTCTTGGTAGACATTCCAGGCACTGTTGCATCAAGTCTGCTAGATCACTGAGGACAATCCGGTGCGATGACTGGCTGTAACCTCCCATGTCCAACGCCATAAACAACCTCCACATAGTCACCATCGAATGGAGGTTTTCGTGTACAATATCTTGTACCAG
>JAMKCH010030861.1:0-62954 GCA_023653785.1 Ophioderma brevispina | reverse complement strand
CTATAAAAATCCAGACATGAAAACCCAAAATTGCTTTTCGTTTCTGAAATGTACATGGGTAAATTTCGGTTTAGAAGGAAAGGCGGACATTAGAAATCAATATTATCTTAATTTAATTACTACTGATATTTCTATCAAACTAATTATCCAAGTACAGTTTGGGTATAACTATACGTAGGGAACTATTTATAGCATTTTTGTTCATTCGAATTTGATATTTTTGAAATTGTTAAGGATGTTGAAATTTTACATGTTTTGCCATGTTGATAGAACTTTAAGTAGTTGTTTTTAATTCAGTTCAGTTCTGGGCGCTCATTATAGCACATGCAAATTATGATTATCAAAAGTTCAAACGTCGCCTGCAAAGGGCACGTGAAACTCTTTTCATCATAAACTTTTTATGCATAATTATCTTGATTATATTCGTCATAATTGTATGATCCCTCTGTCATTTGCAGCGTGAGTGTATCTCTGTTCTCCTCGGACAAGCCGGAGTCCAGATTGGCAATGCGGTGTGGGAACTCTATTGTCTGGAACATGGCATAAACCCAGACGGCCAGATATCCGAAAACGGCTATCTTGATGACCACACTACAAACGGTCATCAAATCAACAAAAATGACCAGACAAATGGTCATCATGGAGACGATGGCCCAGCGCCCTGCAGTCAGAAGACGTCTAATGACACCATCAGTTCGTTCTTCATGGAGACGGAATCTGGCAAATATGTACCGCATGCCGTTTTTGTCGACCTGGAGCCTACAGTTATTGGTAAATACGAAACCTTTAGAAGTCATACATGATCCCGATGTGAATACATGTGTGTAAGGTGTGTGAAACGTTAATTTCCTGTTCAATTGATATGTGAAAATAGTTGCACATTACTTATAAGTACACGTCTCGCGCGTGATTTCTAAAAATGCTTATAATGTAACGCGTATGTGCTCATATATATAAGTGACGTAATTGACATCAATAATTTCAGTACGGGCAAAAAGGATCGAGCCCCTCATTGTTGACAATGGGGCTTGACCCTTTTCCCCCTAGTTTGGTATAGTAAGCATTTAAGACAGTCGAAACTATACTTTATTTCAATCCTATGAGCTCCGCCAATAATATGCACTTTTTTTTATCCAAATCTCATTGCCAATTCTCATGTTAATTAACTTGAGAATAGACATTCCCAATAAACTACGTTAAGTATATATAGAGTAGGGGAGAGCGTGGCGCACTGGTTAGGGTATTCGTCTTTGGTGCAGAAGGTCCCAGGTTCAACCCCCGACGGGGCCACTTGCTGGGATTTAATTGGGTACTAAATTCTGGATTTGATTTGTAAGAAGTATTGATTAAAACTGGAATTCCGCTCTCCCTGTGGTTCATTTGGACTTGGGCAAACGAACCATGAGAATACCCCGTCCTTCGGAGGGGACGTTAAGCCGTCGGTCCCATATACATGGAGAATACGCCTGTATATGAAATCGCAGTCAGTTTCGATAAGTGTAGGGTGAAAACCCCTGGTTGTCCCAATGCGTCCTGGATCCCTGGGCATCATTGGAAATCAGTGTCTAAACACTGAATGATCTACCCAGGCTAAATAAGACAGAAATGAAATGAAATGAAAATCCAAAAAAATTGTGCATGAAAAAACACAGATTTGACCCTAACCTGTTTACTCAACTGTGACGCAGTTGATATTTTCCTAATCTGCATATTGTCGACATTCTATGCTGAAAAAATGAAGGAATTTGGTGAAAAAATAAGGAAGATATGAAAGAATTTTGTGGCGGATATATTTTTCTGTCATCATATTCGGACAAATAATGGAACTGAAACCCGTTCAACTTGTAAATCCCATTGGAATGGGTAAAATGTATCAGCCGCGAAATTCGTTCATATCTACCTTATTCTTCACCAAATTCACGTCATTTTTTTCAGCATAGAAAAACTCGAAAATTGCAGATCATGACACCTCATTGCGTCACAGTTGAGTAACCAGGTCAGGGTTAAATTTTTTTTGAGTTTTTTCGTGCGGCAATTTTTTTTATTCACGATGTATAGTCATTTTTCATTGTGAAAATAAACTTTGCTTGTCTATTCACAGACGAGATTCGCACCGGCAGTTACCCGCGAACTCTTCAACCCCAGAGAGGCTGATACCAGGCAGGAAATGCCGCTAACAACTAAACGCTCGCGGCCACCACTCATTGGTAAGACATCGTTGATAAAAGTGCTAAACCGGATTCAGCAAATTGGTAACGACTTTTTGTTTCGTTTGTAGCAATTTTTTGTTTTTGCAAATTTGTCACCACCCCCCCCAAAACGAACAATATTTTAGGGGCATTTGGCTGTCTCTCACCCGAAAGACCTTTATGTTTTGACTCCTCTTTTTACCAAATACCTGGATTTGAAAAACGCCAACATTACCCCATAATCCATTTCATATCATGTGAGTGCATGTCCCCCGGGACAGACGGTTGTGAGATTTGATAGGAATATACACATTATGTGTCCTATTAGGTGTATTTGTTGGGTGGGTGATGTGTTGATTGTAATTACAACATTGATTAGCATAAACTATTTATGTTTTTTTTTTTTTTTTTTTTTTTTTTTTAATTTTTTATGGGGAAAATACGGAATATTTCATGAGTTGGGGAGGGAGAATGAAAGGGGCAGAAAGAGGGGAAGGACTAACTAAACTGGGGGACGATGCTGACGTTTGCTTTCCCACCCCCCCCCCCCCCCGACTGACAAGTGGGTTTTACTGGTCCACCTTTAACTGAACTATCAGCATCTTCTGTTGCAGGAAAGAACTCATTTGATAAAGATTTCCTCTTTCTTAAATTATATAAGCGTACAAGCCTCTCTGTTTCTGCCAACAGATGACGCGATGGCTTGTATCTGACCCTGCCCGGAAACTCCCAAAATCTCATATGTCATAAGATTAGATTTGGATCCGATCAGTGATACCATCCCCGGTCTAATCCACTGAGACTTTAATGGTGTTTGCGATATACCTTGTTCAAGGCGCTCATTAACCAACTTCATTCATTGGTTCACACCGCTGATAATAAATAATGTCATCATATATCTCCCTCCCTAAACTAAAAAAAAAATGCAAGAATGATGACCTCATTAAAACACTTAAGTTCACTCAGCAGGCAGAAAGCGCCTGTTCAGTCTGTCAGACTTGTTCGCATTTACAAATATTTGATAGTTTATACAGGGAAGGTTAAAACAAGCAATGTCAGGCTTTGTTGTTGTGCCGTTAGAAAGTTGAGTTAGTTCGGTTAAGCTTGAACTTGTTAAAATCCCATTGCTTTGGATTGAGCCCTTTTAAAGGATCCCTTTGTAATAATTTCATTTTCAACGGGGCTATAATGGTATATCCAACATATAATAAAAGGTAATACAAAATAGGGGAAATCAATGGTAGGCCTACACTCCTGTTCGTTTTGGTGTTTGATGTCAACTCCAGATCGGAATAAAGATAAAATTTGTCTGTTGGAACCATTATGATAGCGGATATTAATCACTGTTAAAATGCAAATATACTAGCTGCTTGGGTTTATTTCAAAATGTAACGACTGTTAAGTACCAGCTGTTTTTATTTATGTGTTTCAGATAGCTCTGTCTAATATGCCACTTTATACAAATTGGTGTTTAAAGCAATATGAATCATAAATCTATTCAAAATCTTTGTTGTACAATTACGGCTATGAGATACACACGTACAAGATGAATTACTGCATCGAAACAGTGACGGAACTACCGGATGCGCGGGGGGGGTAGTTGTCCCCTCTGGCCTCCAGTGGCTTAACCAGCTTTTTTTTTTTCAGGGGGGGGCAAAGGGGGGCACTCAACTTTTCAGTTATATAGTATATGGCTATGTAAATCACTAATTTTTTTCATTGGGGGGGAAAGAGGGGGGGGGCAAGATTCCCCACAGGGGGGCGGCCGCCCCCCCTGCCCCCCCCCCTCTGGCTACGCCACTGTCTGGCTCGAAAAAGCGGGACTATATGGGCCAAAATGTGCATTTTTATCCCTCTTTTTTCCGGGAATTTCATTTCAACCATTTCATGCCAAATGTTGGGGCAAAATTAAATTAACTTGGCAATTTTCGCGTGCTACGCGCCATTTTGTCAATTCGGACTTATTGGAGGCCATCACGGGGACTATATTTACGAATTTTGTCCCCTCTGGTGGGAACATTGGACATTTGCCCCCTCTGGATCGACTGCTCGGTACGCCACTTGCATCGAATCATCATTTTGGGGTTAATCTTGCAGGGGGCACGACATATGCGTTTCGGCCCAGGTTGCCTATGTCATTCTATGTGCCTAAGTTAGCTTTTTGTAAGAAATCTTATTCACATATACCCGGGGAAGCTCTGCTCTGGACTTGGAAACAGTACAGTTTATCAAATAATGGGCCATTTGTAACTTACTGGGAATATTTTCAAGTCCATATAAGAATATATCATTTCCCAGGGTGCACTGTTTTAGCTTATTGGCGCTTATTTTTTCAAAATTTCATTTGATTCGGATCTTTTCGTTTTGATTTTAAGAACCATTAATGTTTATAAGTTTTGTCCGGTTTACAGACAGAATACATTAACAAATTTCTTGCCGAGATATTAAATCTGTACATCGGGTCAGTATAGCACACACAATACAATCGTAGGCCTTTAGGCTATATCGTTTCAAAATGTCCAAAAATCGTCATTGTAGGTAAGTCGAATGGACGAGGCTGGGATAACACGGGCAATGTGTCCATAACATATTGAGGACAAGTGTATACGAATTGATACACCGGATGACCAATTTTCCAGGTCACAATTTCCTGATTACGAAAACGATGATTTCCTCGACCGGTGAACCATTATACCTTGTCATAAACAATATTTAGCAGTTACCGGGTATTGTGGATTGTCTCAAATATTCGATTCATTGTCTCATTGTTCTGATGCCGCATACCTCAGAAAGCCACCCACCAGAAGCTTTTTTAGTTGGATTTGCGATGCCAGCAAGTACCTAGAATGGCGCTTTTCCATGTCCGGGGGGGTGGTCTCACATTGGGAGGTATAATGGGTATGTGCCGCTAAAGACCCTCATTTCAAACTCTTTCAGTTCAGTGACCCCCCATAGCATTTTAATGAATGACCATTCGTTCCAGAGACCCCGACTTTTTCATGTTAAAAGCCATATCTATCTACAAATTTTCTTCGAACACCCTCAAAAAGTATCTGGAAATTAGGGCATCGCACCTTATTTCGAAAACGCAGTTCCGGAGATCTCCATTTTTTGGGCCTGCAATCAATCCACTCTTTTAACAAAGAAAATGCATGCCAACCCGTAAGAGAGCGGTCATTATTGACACTAGGGGTTGGGGGTGGTAGTGTAAACAATTATTGTAAAAAAAATGGTGTCACCCCCTTCGAGTGCGTCCAAACAAACACATTTACCCACTTGAAACTTATACAATTCTACACACAATTCGGACTATGGGTATACATGTTTTAATAAAAGGTGTTACACTTGGAGTTATAACACCTTTTACAATTAAGAATTTCGATTAATAGGAGGTTTGCATTTTATGTGGCTATTACTACTTCAGAATATGTTTTTATTTGGAAAGGATTTCCATCTCCCTCAATTTTTTTGCAGGCGACGGTTGAAGAAAAATAATGGATTATACCTGTATACATAAAGCGAGCCCGGAAAACAGCTAGTGAGACCGTGGCATTATATTTTTTTCAACAGTGGGTCCCGGGCCGACCCGTTTAATTTTGCTCGCATATTTGAAATGTGATGCAAACTTGAATGTGACACCTTCTTATAATGCAAACTTGTTAAACGGAATTGTTTAGTGGCAAATTTCGGTGCGTGTCCCTACACATTTGAATTATAAAGGGAGAGTAGAACCTATAACTTTAACATGTTACATGTTTGGATTTTACGGTTTAATAAAATCCGATAATGAGAAACAAGTCACTTGTGATTAAAAACGAATATAACTTTTACCTCCTGTAGAGAATGTGTTTGCCAAGGATTAGCCTGAATGGTCTTTCTATTTCCAACGTAATCCACAATTAACAATTAAAAAAATAAATTTACGTAAATTATGTACACCCGCTCTCTCTTAATATCTTAGATTCTTATCTGTAAAAAATCTATAGTAATGCACAGAATGTCGGGTGAAAGTAATTATTTCCCGCGCGTGCTCGTAGTCCGGCTACACCGGTAAAGAATATGGCACTCGATTCAGTTGAACTCTTCACGCACATTAGTTTCACGCTTCATTTCGCGTTGTCGTCTATGGAGCCCTTACTGTGGCCCCCCTGCGGACTAGATTACTTTCATACCGGTATATAATCATTTATCCTTGCTACGTTCTTGGGATATTCCTGTCCTTGCTGTTTTCACGCGATTATAATGATCTGATACACTGGTTAGAACAAAATTAATCAAGTTGTTTTAAAATTTTTACACAAATACATTGTTGACCCTGTCATCGCTCAACCTTGTTTAAAATTAAGCAAACTTATTTAAAAATTAAAAACTTTAAATAATTAAACAACTTGTGTTACAAGTTTAAGCATCAGGTGTTTAAAAGTTTAAACAAGTTTGTTTAATTTGACTTTTAACAGTTGAGTCGATGCCCAGGTAAACGCATTGGTTAAAGATTGCGAGTTGTTTAAAAACATTTTTTAAAACGTAATACCGCCTTGTATTCCAAGGTTCTTGTTCAGATTTTGGGAATCGTGTTATCTACGTGGGGTTAAGCCCGACAACTTGTATACACAGCCCACCAGGTACCGTGGAAACGGACTTTCGGTTTGATGCTAGACGCTATCACGCATAGTGCCACGCCCTATTCACTACTTTGCTAATATGATGGTTAACCAACTAAAACGGCGGCTTTTTTGTCAGTTTATCTTGATACGAAATGGTTTGAAAGCTGAAATTTCAGGAAGACATGAAAAATACGGCCTTTGTCTCTGATATCAAAATCGCTACCACTAAATCCGGGTAAAACAGGTGGTCCCAAAGACGATCTGAAACGCACCTTTAAGATACAATTTTAAACACAACAACATAAATCCCTTTGATTAAAACCTAAACAACATTGTTTAAAACTTAAACAACAGCACCTTTAACAACCCTCTTTTTAAACAGCACATGTAAACCCGTGTTCTAAAAGTGTACTCATGCTATGCCTTCACACCTATACCCATGCAGTGCCTTCCCTGTTAAATATACGTAAAATGTTGACATCCGTAAAATTAAAAAATCCGTATTTTATTGAATTTTCCGTATTTTCCCCTTAAAAATCGTTTATTTCCCGTACAGCATTCGTTTATGTTATTAGTGTATCAACTCCCCCAAACACCTACACTCAAATTACAGGGATTTAAAATAAATCCAAAAGATGTTGATTAGGGACCAACCCATTTTTTTATTTAAAATTCATTGCTGATTATAAATTCTAATCGATAAGATTTATTCTTAAATCTAAAATTGTATGGTCCCTAATCACAATCTTTTGGTATTTATTTTAAATCCTTGTAATTTATAAGTGCACATATGATACGGACATAACTAATAGGCCTACGTGTATAACCCACAGGCCTATATCCAAACTCGCGTGTGAAGTTCTGTTTATTTTTACAAAATAAAGTATAGGAATTTTTTTGCCAGATCCTCCGTTTTTCGCCGTATAATTCGGCAGAAAATATAAAGATGCATATAAGAGTGTACACTAATTACCTCCAACTATATGCTTTTACGGAAACTTCCTTATCTTTAAGTGGAAAATACCAATATTTAATAAAATCTGGACTTTTTTCACATTTACGGAGTCTTTTTTACGGATATTTAAGTTTTGTTTGTCCATTTTATTTTGCATTTTTGTAATTTGTACCTAGCAAAATTAACTATTCTGGTTGTTATAATTTAAACTCTCCTTTCAAAAACCAAACAGACGGTTCTTTTCAACACCCCTTTATTTTAAACAAACAATTATTCATCATATGCCAAAAATTGAATATCGCGTCTTTGAGTCTGGAGTTAACGATGTAAACTTGTTTACAGTGATAATAAAACAAACAATAAACCTATTGAAACCAAGTCTGGCGAAACCACATAAAAGGCTAACTTTTGTACTCGTTGGATATTTGCAATCGAGATTCCCTTTTATCATTATGCAGGTTATCCCAAAAAGTTGTTACCCATCACTTGACCATGTTTTTATAAAAATATTAAATAAAATACAATTTTAACCCTCGTTTTTTTCATTTTTCGTCAGAGGATAAGATTAGTATTATTTGAAAACCATGCCTATATGTGAACTTTGTAAAGTTTATTTTGTCGATGTTACGACATTTGATGAAAACACGATTTCATACAAATCGGAAGAAAACGAGGTCACGTGGAATCCCTTTAAAACCTTTACCCCCACACACATAACGGAAAAAAAAGAAAAATCTAAATTCAGTTTTGGCCATCTTCAAAATGTTCCAGTGGATATTTTATGATAAAATGGGCCATATTTTCATACTGACCATAATTTTAACACTGAGCAAACGATATGAAAAACACTCGAATTCAAATCAAAAATTTACTAAAGCATGCAATTGGTAACTGTTAATTGAACCAAAAAAAAGAGATATTTTCAGTTTAGTACTAAAATTCCAAAATCGGCTAAGAATTAAAGTGTAAACAATTCTGTATAACAAAATGGCCACTTTGCTGTGTTGATATATAAAGCTAAAACAACCATTTCTTTTCCTGACCGCCACGGCCACGAAATTGGCCGACTTGAAAATGACAGAAATGAGATTCAGTTCTTATTTTAAGAATAAAAACGACATCTTGGAAAACCAGCCTGGAAAATGTTAATTAATTTGGCCCACTGATTCAGTGGCGTCACCAACATAAATAAGTGTCACACCACCATTATTAGTCCCAAGAAAATTGAGGGCTTTTGACCTGACCAAATTGCTAGCAAAGGTTTTTTTGCCACATGACATTGCAGTTAACGGTACCTAAAAATGATATACTAACAAGTCGAGGACACTCCGAGTTGAGGAATATGCCTAAGTGGCATAAATTCAAAAAGGCCCGCCATTGTGATGGATTTATGTTTAATTACATTATGACAATACAACAAACATGAGACTTTGGTTCAGGCATTAATATTTGCATAAATCCACAAATGCCCGCCATCTTTGATGGCTATTTTTGTCTGAGACACAAAGAAAGTCTCATATGTGTCTTAACAAATAATTACAGGTACTTAAACAAGGTCGACTTAGACTATTTTTAAGACAAGCCAATCCAATGCAAGTTAATTCATCGTGACAATTAGCTATTATGATAGTCTAAGATTCATTGGCAATTGCCAATATTATGGCACCACATATTGGTAAGAAATAACAATAACAAATGACAGAACAGGTTGAGTGATTGACTTTCACACCATTTGCTTTGGCATTGTGCTCGTAAAAATAAATATGATGCCTGCATATTATGTTTCTATGCGCCGCAGGATTTTTACGTAAAACTCAAAGCATTGAAACATTCTTTTTTGTTTTTTTGTCGCTCAATTTCTACATCAGTCTTAAAAGAGAACCAACTCCTGCTTCAGGATCAAGTTTCGGCCATACGATGGACTCATGTGATACCATTAATTTTAAAGGGAATCCGACACGATTTAGTATATAATGGTGTTATTCGTGTAATGGCTTCACCCTAAAACCCAATCTGTAAAGTTTGCACCGATATTTCAAACCCATTTGATGTGAGAGTTAAAATGTCATTTGTTATGTAATTTTTTTTTTTTCCCCCATAGGGTATGTGTAAATCAATATGGTCGAACAAATGTGGCACATTTCGCGCTTATAACATCAAAACCAGACATTCTTTAGCCTAAGTTCACAGCGGTAAATGAGAAAACTAGTAACTTTTATTAGATACCAAAAATGTTGACCCCAATTACGGTAAACCTGGAATTGCGGGAATAAGGCTATTAGCAATGGAACAAACCCTTTAATTCTAATCTACAAGCAAACATATCAAAATGTGCGTATGCTTAACCTAATCAGGCTATTTGTACCCCGTCCAAGAGGCTCTTTGAACTTGAGTTTATGTATCAGCTGAATAGGGTCTTTTTCTCTCTATCCAGCGATACAAAAAAGTACCAAAATTCTCCGCACCTTGCTTCTATTACTCATAATGCACGGCGCATTGCAATTGGTGAAATCAGTTTTGTGTACCAAAGGTTAGGGAAATTTTAATTATTTGGCTAAATAAGAACGAAAAACCCAAACTTTACCTTGATTAAAATGAAGTTTTTGTCTTAATAACATGAACTTCTGTTCTTAATAGCAAATATATAGGTATCAATTGACATTGTAAAGTATAGGCAGGCCTCACCCAAAAAAACCCTTACAAACTTTGGCGGCTTATCCTGCCCCCAGCCATCCTCTCCCCCTCATCTACATTCATCCCCCCCGGGTAAGGTGGTGGATCCGAACTTTTTTCAATAAAATGTGGCATAAAGGATGTAAAAACGGTTACCCAAAACATTTGGCGCACATTCACACATTTTCTTTTCACCTCGAGGGGTGAAAAATCACCCGGTTAGACGGGGTTAAACAATTGAAATTGATTGACCCTATTACCATACCGTAAGCATGAGCCGGTGTTGGAAAAAATATACCACAGGGTTTGTCGATTTCCTCATAGCATGGTTGAAATATAATCTTAAACCAGGACTATTAAATTTTCAAAGTTAAAAAAAAAAACAAAATACAGTTTGTGATCCTAAAACTCTGTGAGCATATGGTTGAGTTCCTAAGTGTGCCTATTCAGGAAAACATAAGTTTAAAGGTCCTAACGGCTTAGGCTGTATCTTTGTTCCATTTTTACCGCGATAGCGTTTTAACAACAATTAATGGGAGAGGTAAACGGTGGGTAGTTATAGTTTGCGTTGAGATAATTACATAAGGGAAACACGTAGAAGTTTGGAGGTAGACCTTAGCGTGTTAAAAATTGGGATAGTTACATTTTGCACCCTCTTTCCAAAAAATTATATTCACTTTAACAAATTACCTAGTGGTTAATTATGCTCGATTAGGTTGTTCTACCAAGAGCAATGAAAAAAGTTTTTGAAAAAGTCTAACAACTGACCAAAAAAAAAAATCCATTATATATCTTTTTCGGAACATTTGACCTCTATTGACAAATTTGATCAAAATTTAGAAAAAGCCATCATAGTTCACTAATCGTGGCATTTGGCTTTAGAAGTTGGTCCTTTCCGTCCAAAAATGCCTTTTATGAATTTACTCATTAACATAGTTATATTGACCATGTGATCAAATTAAATCTTCTTGCCAAAAAACACCTATGTGTTTTAAAACCTCATAATAAAAACTTAGTCCACCTTCACACTTGTATAAAATCGTTAAAGATGAAAAGTCATGCTTCCTCAAACATTTCTAAAAAAATGAGACAAGAGTAGCAGTTCGACCATTCTTTTGAAAGGAATAATGGGCAGCAGGAAACGTACTAACAGCATGAACACAGAGTGTGGAAAGGGATGCAGGATAAGTAAGGAAAGGCAGGACGGAACAACCCCCTCTACAAGATGGATTATAGAAAACAAAAAATAAAAACAAAAAAAAAATCCGAGAATTCTTTTACTTGGGCAAATTGAAGCCATTGAGCTGACCAAAGCCTGTACAAAATGGAAATTTTCCCTCTGTTGTGTCATTGATGTGTATAGACGATATTAAGTTTTTCTTTTTGTGATTTATTAAATTGATCAAGGAGTTTCAATCCACAATATTTATTAAAGAGATAGTGTTCATCAGTGAGTCTCGGTCTTTAATGGAAAATCTTAATAATGATCGTGTTCTTTGATAACAAAGTATGGACACCAGGAATGGAATCGAATTTCAAGAAATTAAAACAAAATGGCAAGGCCATTTATGGAGTATGCAACTAAGGATTACACCCACTTCATCTCATATTACTATTAATGTTCTTATGGAGTTCGTTGACCACCAAAACATGGGTAGAGACACCAACCATGACATCTCTTAAGGGGGGACCCTCGGCATATTGAGTTATGGGCACAAGTCCTTGAAATGGGGCCATTTGAATTTGGCAAACTTACGAGTATTTCTGCAACCGGATTTTCTCGTGGACTGCCTAGTATGTCATTTGGATACTTCAAAGAAAGCATGTGAAGAAAAAAACCTTTGATAGCAATTCGTTTCTAGGTTACACCAAAAAATTTCATTATCTTCCGGCCATTTCTGGCGACACAGGAAATATTGGTCCGAGGTTTATCACGAATTAGTACGGTATTTATTTATTCCTGTGGACATATTCTTAGTATTGTATGATTATGGACCAAAATTTTGATTTATAACAGTGAGTGTTTGTGACAATTGGTAAGGAAACGCGAATATTTGCGTGGAAAATTTAAGTTTTGAGCGGCGTATTTACACAAACGTGCCTTTGCGAGGCTAACACTAATGCAGTCAGAAGTGAACCTGCGAAATACGGGCATCTTTGAATCAGTAAATATCTTAAAATTAAACCTAAAATTATCGTCAAAAGGGATTGCCCTACATGTTCGTAGAGAAATTTCTAATTCCAGACATAAGCCTTAGTCTGGAAACAAAACGGTATCTCGACGTTCCGAGTTATAGCCATATTTTTTGGCCATTAAATATTTAAAAAAAATGCATGAAATAAAAAAAGACCGCAAATTTCCTATGCCTGACCCTCGTTTACTCAACTGTGACCGAATTCCGGCTTTTATTGCTGAAAGAAGAAGGAATTTCGTGAAGAAATTTGGAAGATATGAAATATTTTCGCGGCTGATCCATTTTACTCCCATTCCAATGGAGTTCACATAATATGCAACATTTGTGTAAATGAATATATACCGCACTCGTATTGTCAATGATATTCTTCCTAAAAGTGGTTTATTGTGGCACTGGCATGTTAAAAGTAATAACAAATCATTATTTCTTTGCAAAACAATAATAATAGGCCTATAGCCTGTAAGTTTTTCTACAATTGTTTGCATAAAATATTCCACAAAATGAAATGGATCAGAAAAAACCTTCCATGGATCAACAGCATGTTTAAACAGATTTAAAACAGATTTTGGATGAGAGTTCTGATCAACTTGATCAAAATAACTTTCATTTTTGGGTGAAAGGGTTGGCGCCCCGAAAAGCTGCACGTTAGCGTGTCCTGTCCATTTCAAAATGGCCGTCATGTAAAAACCGCCATTTTAATTTCATTACAGATAGAATCCAAGTCAGGGGAACACCCCCTTATAGTCTCCCCTTGAAGGTGATATATTGGAAAATTAATCACCAGGTGGGTGCAACAATCTTCTCTGGTGCAACAAATGGCAGGAACTGGCTCATAGACTAATAATAAAACAGGACCATATGCAAGACCTGTGTTGGTTTTATTAGACACAAATTATCCAGCATGCAAGAAAAGTTTCAGGAGAAAGTTCTCAGTGGGGCACGCTTGAGTGACCCAAAGTAGAGTTTGTTTTTACCATCAGAGAGGATGTTTGAAAACTGACATTTTATAGCGAAAGTTGCATCTTGCAATGGGATGGGAACTGATGATTTTGGAAATGGATTTGTTTTGCAACTTAAATAATTTTAACCCCAAGTTTACATGGCGGTCCCAAGCTTCAAACCTAACTGGCCCATTTCTATGCGCCATTTAGTCTTTTGCTGTGCGTCATTTAGCCTTTTGCATTGGCCGGGGGAGGGGTCGCAATAGGGAATTCCCCACCCCCCTCATTTTTCTTGCCCATCACCCTCTGTTAAAAGAAAAATTACGAATTTTGGCAAAATCAGCGATTTTCAGCCAAAATATCACCAAATAGCTACCAAATATGGCATTTTTCCTCCAAACTTTCACTCCCCCACCAATTTTCACTGTCCACCACCCCCTGAAAAAGTCTGACGCCCTTTTGAGAATAATGTTACACAAAATGTCGCGAATATGCACTTAAAGTGCGTGTTCCGATCGTCTTTGGGACCCCCCTGATTTACCCGGAAGTAGTATCGATTTTGATATCAGATAAAACGCCGTATTTTTCTCATTGTCGTTCTGAAATTTGAGCCCTCAAATCCATTTCATTCCAAAGATATAAACAAAAACCGCCGTTTTAGTGGTTAACCATCAATATTAGCACAGTATTGAATAGGGCTTTGCAACATGCATTATTGCGTCTACCATCAAAACCGCAAGTTTGTTTCCCACGGTATACTTGATGTGGTGTATGTGCAAGTGCCAGGCTTCCATATCAAGTAGAGAACACAATACACATAAATCGGAACAAGCACCTTTAAGAATATGTCCCTAAGAGAGAGAGAGATTGAAACATACGATCTAACTTTTAAAATATAATAATGCAACTGAAATTTTGAATTGAAACATAAATACATCACGAGAATTTGTGTCTTGGTGTTCCACAAACACCAATTTGGACTGTGGCCGACGTTTTTCCTACATCGTACATAGGGCTTAATTAAAATAGGAAAAGAGTTCAGCAAAATACTGCAAAATAATTTCAGAGTCTAAAAATGGACTTTTATTTGGACTACAAAATATTTTCTCCTGGCATAGAAATACTTCAGTTTTCATTTTATTTTATGTCAGCAGATGGCTAAAGACTGGTTTGTTTACGAAATTGTTTAAGTATTACTAATGTAATTAACTATTGTGAATTTGTCAGTGCGTATAGCCAGTTTGCACTGGGTGATTTATGTGTAATCATATGCCAATAAATATAAAAATAACTGGCGCTTGCAATAGTTTTGATAGCTATTGTTAAGGTATAGAGAATATATCTCCTCACTCTAAATAGAAGCGTTAATGATATGGCTAACAGTTATTTAACACTTCAACGTGTTAAAACGAAACATCACTTGACCTCTTTGACTAGGTTAAAGGTCGCATAGGGGTCAATACCATATGAATTGACACTGTCTTAGTCAATGATGCATGAGACCAAGTTTGGTCAAAATACAGGAAAGAATGTGAGTGCTAAAAAGTAATTAATTTGATTAGGCCTAACACTAAAACACGTTTACATCGAAATATTAACATGTTGCCTGATAAATTATTAACACTCAGTGGTTGATTATTAACAGCTACAAACATGTTGCAGTGTTCATAATCAATCACTGAGTGTTAATAATTTATCAGGCAACATGTTAATATTTCGATGTAAACGTGTTTTAGTGTTAGGCCTATCAAATTAATTACTTTTTAGCACTCACATTCTTTCCTATATTTTGACCAAACTTGGTCTCATGCATCATTGACATGATTGACTAAGACAGTGTCAATTCATATGGTATTGACCCCTATGCGACCTTTAACCTAGTCAAAGAGGTCAAGTGATGTTTTGTTTTAACACGTTGAAGTGTTAAATAACTGTTAGCCATATCATTAACACTTCTATTTAGAGTGCTCCTCACGTACATTTGCTCATATTCTCCCTAGGCCCACTAAATTTTCTACAGAAAACGGGCCGTTTGTTAATTAAAAAAGGCAAAAACAGCAACATAGTTTTATTACTTGCAGCTGGTAGTATTAAAAACACTAAGTAGCACATGATCGATGTATGGGCGCTATATTCAGCGAAGTTAATAAAGCATCTGAATAGAACAAATAAGGCCAAGCCATAGTCATTTTTTCTTCAAATTCGTATGTCCGATTTTACTCTTATTTGAGAGTACTGCAACTGCCTCAACAAACGTAAATTAAAACATTTTGCAGCGCCCTTCCAAAATTTGCTTTTGTATGTTTGTTTGACCCGTTTCGTTTTGATTTTGCTTTTTATGACAGCACTGTTGTAAAATTTCTTCACTCGGGTTTCTTCAACGGGACTTTGCAGACATCAAATGTTCATATCAATTGTCCATATGTTTTGAAGCATTTATCACCAAGAACATTCCGAATACAAATAAGTTAAATCGATCCAGCCGTTCGGATAGTAGAAGCAAAATTGCATATTGGCCCATAGGACAGTGCAGTGTGCTTTAATTAACGTGGTCGACTACCCTAAGGCAGGAAGATACATAGGGATCACTTTGTCCACTGTTGTTGTTGTTGTTGTTGTTGATGTCTGTTGTCTGTTGTGAAAAAGGGTTAACATTTGCCTGTAATATCCTCATACTTTGATGGATTTTAACCATTATCATGTTTTGAGGAGTCCCAAGTGTGTGAAAATATTGGATCCAAAACATGATAATGATAAAATTGGATGATTTACGCCCAATATTAATTGGTCTCGCTATGAGTTTTAAAATATTGGGCTCGACTGCGTCTCGCCCAATATTTTTGCAACTCATAGCTTGGCCAATTAATTTGGGCTTAATCGATCCAATTTTATAACAAACTTGGGTCACAGGTGCAACATGGCATCCCCCACTTGTTGATGAGGTCAAAAGTCACATGCCAAGGTCAAAGGTCATGTGAAGTCAAGTTGTAAAATAGGCTAAAATATAAAATTGACCTCATTTGAAAAGTTCAATTGGAACCAAACGAATCATAGGTGCAACATGGGATCCCTCATTTTGGTGATGAGGTCAAAGGTCACATACCTAGGTCAAAGGTCATGTGAGGTCAAGTTGTAAAATAGACTGAGAATGCAAAATTGACCTCATTTGAAAAGTTGAAGTTCAATTGGAACCAAACTTGAATCAGGTGCAACATGGGATCCCCCACTTGTTGATGAGGTCAAAGGTCACATGCCAAGGTCAAAGGTAATGTGGCGTCAAGTTGTAAAATAGGCTGAAAATGTAAAATTGACCTCATTTGAAAAGTTGAAGTTCAATTGGAACCAAACTAGGTATATGGAGTTTACATGCAAACCCTCATTTGTTTATGAGGTCCAAGGTCACATATCAAGGTCAAAGGTCATGTTAGGCCTACCATTCACTAACCGCGACGGCAGGCGACACAAGCGGTCCAAGGACCGATGTATTTTTTTGTTCATAACATAAAAAAGAAACATTTCTTGGGGTAATGAGAAAAAATATGAAAATATGAACTTTCTTCTGATACCAAAATATCAATTTTGATTGACGAAGGACGAAGTTATCTATCGGGTCGGCCACCTTTCAGTTTTTACACAAACTTTATAGTGTATGTAGCAACTTCCAGAAGTTACCAGGAAAATGGTGGTGGGGTGTTTGTTTTTAATTTCTAAAAAGTAAAAAAAAAAAAAAACGTGTGGGGGGGACATTGTATTCAAAGGTGATATGATGGCCTGTGAACAAGAAAAATGCAGTTAAAAGGGTAGTTTTTTTCTTAACCTGAAATTGTGATGTACAGGGTGGTGTCATCAGAAAGAATTACACCCTAACTATTGGTGACCATAACTTCAAAAGTAAGTATACATTTGAGAAATTTAAAATGAATCTTAAACGACAATTACTTTTTAACATTTTATGGTAAAATCTCTCGATCGGGTTCAAGTAATTTTGAGAAATAAGCGATTATTAAGCCCTGTCAGGAAACTCCTTCCAAGTTGTGTAATAAGTGTTTCAGAAGATACACGGCGAGAAATACTCAATACTTTTTCATTTTCTTTTTCATTTTTATTCTTTAAAACCAAAATAAGATGATATTTTGCACCAGGTTCAACATAATATTGCACATACATACAAAAAGGAAATTAAGTCTTTTGTCACTTAAAAAATTGAAGAAAAATGCAGTGTCATCTTCAGTCTTTTAACAAATTAATGTTAATACCATGGATGTTGCCAATCCAAGCAAAATTCCTTTTTCATTAATTTAAATTGCATATCATCAGGCATTTTTATAGAAAAGTTATACTTTGAAATAATATTGAAAACGAAGAAAAGTTTGATATTAAACTAAGTTGTGCATTTAAAAAATCTAAGAACGGTTTAAACCACCAAATGTTCACTTTTTATGTTTCTCAAGAAGATTCAGATTTATGTTGATTTTCATTTTGATAAAATGCATTCAAGATTTGTATATACAGCGTTGCCAACAAATGACAAGTATTTGTGGCACATTCTTAAGTCCTGAAACGTGGGCTTGATTGAGACAAAGACGTTGTCGATGACTGCAATGTTATGTAAAGTTCGGGCGGTTTCCGCCTTTCTCCACAGCGACTCTTGCCTCAAATTTGAATTGTACCCGTTTCCCGGTACTTCTTAACATTTTCAAGATTCAAGATTGGTTTCTTGCAAGGGGGATTTCCGTGGATCTTAATCTAAATTCTGAAAACCACAAACGCCTTTGTATGGCGACAAATGTTGACCAACCATCTTGTCTCGTGCCAGTAATTCATATGCCGAGTATAGATTAAAAACGCGGGAATTTTGAATTGCCACTCAAATCATTCCTTTATTGTTTTAATCAATTGAAATAAGATGTCTAATTGAATAAAAACTAGTGTGAATAATCGATTGTTAGTTTAATTGCACCTTTAAAGTGTTGATTAAAACTTCTCAATTCATTGTATGCAGTGCCCACCCTAGTCAGGCCCGTACGCAGGTGGGGGGGGAGGGGTCGGTTCGCCCCCCCCCCCAATTCCACAAAAGGGCAAAAGGTCCACTTTTTACTGATTTTTGCATACTAAAAAGGTAAAAAAAATTGAGAAATTTTGACAAGAATGCCCACTTTTTGGTGATGAGATGTTCAAAAAGTCCCAAAAAAGGACCGGGGGGGGGGGGGGGGGGGTTAGGTCCACTTTTTCGGAAGTCCCGCAGTCCCCCCCCCCCCCAAATAAATCCTGCATACGCCCTGACCTAGTTCAACAACATATTTAAATTCATTTTCTACAGATTTTAGATCCAGAATTATAATTACTGATTTAAGCAAAGCGTTTGATCGTGTAAATCATAATGTTGCAATTCAAAGTGATTAATATGGGGGCTAGGCGTGCAATATTCCTTGGATTTGTGATTTTTTTTTCAACAGAATATTCAGTGTGTCAGGTATCTTGACAATGTGTCTCCTTGGCTTGAGCTGGCTGGAGTTGTACCACAAGGTACACTAACAGGTCCAGCCACTTTTGTTGCAAAAGTGAATGATGCTGCTGTTACGTCTGCAGAATAAAATGAACGCTCAAATAGGTTGATGACGACTATAGTGGAAAAACCAACTTCAATGATGAAAACCACCACTATTCTAGGACAACCTCAATGGGGTCGGTGAATGGGCCAGACAAAAAAAAATGAGCCTCAATGACGAAAAAATGCAATGTACATGGATGTCTCCTTTTCTCGAGCTCCTTGTGAGTTTGACCCACTGAGATTATGTGGCGAGGAGGAATTGCAATCCATGATTTTGTTTAAAGAATTTTGTGTAAAAAATATCAAAGACCTAAATGTTTAGGGATTTGATATTTCTGACGTCATCAAGAAGGCTAGTGGCCGTTTGTTCATGTTAACTACACTCAAAAGATTTGGTTTGGCCAATATGATTTGAAAACAATTTAAATTGGTTTATCAGTCCACTAGTGGAATACGCTGTTCCGGGCCTGGCATCCGAGTTTGACGGAAAAAAAAAAAAAAAAAAACAACATTATGCAACTTATGAACGTATTAAAAAACGTGCCTGCAAAATCATACTTGGCTTTGATTACAACTCTTATGAGGACGCGCTTGAAAAGTGCAATTTGTCAAACTAGGACAAGGCGCAGGATAAAATTTGTTTGCATTTCTACAAAAAACTAGTCAAGTACCCTGCAGTTCAGTTAGTTGTGGTTACCTAAAACAAGAGGTGAATAATACTGCAGATTTATTGAAGAAATTCTCCATCTCCTACTGTTCTAAGGATCGCCACTAAGAGATATGCTGATAGCCCCCATTTCCTTATATGGTGAAACTATGGAATGAGCAGATAAACTTCTAGAGTGTAGATACACTTTTCTTTTCTTTTTTTTTCAGAATATAGGTCTATGCATGGGGTATGTGGTAGTGTGAGATGTGGTTGGAGGGAGGGCAAGTTAGTCACTGGAGGAGTATAATGTGGGTGATTTGGGATTGATGCTTGTGTCTACTGAGAGTGTGTGGTTAGTGTGCTGAATATTAGCAGAGTGTTGAAAAATATTCTTTTTGCTGTTTAATCATGTTAATATTAGCTTAAATGATTGTGCAATAGGTATGGAGCAAACATTGTGTTTTAAATGATTTTAAATTCTTTTGGTTATTATAGCCCATTTATTTTGTAGTGCTACTGCTATTTGAGCGTTCTTAAATATTATGTTGTATGTATTATTATATTATGCATTGTTTAGATGTTTTACCTTGTAATTTGTACTCAATTCAGCCATTGGCTGCGATGTGCAATGTTAATAAACCTTGAATAATAATAATAATAATTTTATTGGTGTAGTTTTCTAATAAAGATGATCATTCTTGTTATTTACCATATTTTATTTTTCTTGTTGGATTTTTGTTATAATTGTCACGGTAATTGTTTATTACTATAATAAAACGAACAAAATGAGCTAAAATGGCATTGAACTCACAAAATATTAAACACGGCCGGTTCTTTGTGGAATGAAAAGAAGACAGCTTGAACAGATAACACAAGAACCGGGGTAATCAGCAGTAGTTAACATCAAATCTGCATTAATGTGAGCAAACTTGGAAGGAAGTGTCCATTGACATGTGTTACATAATCGCTTATTTCTTCAAAACTACTGAACCGAGTCGAGTGTTGTTTACATTAAAATGTTAAAAAGTAATTGTGGTTTAAGATTCTTTTAAATTTCTCAAATGTGATACTTACTTTTGAAGTTATGGTCACCAATAGTTAGGGTGTAATTCTTTCTGAGATGCCCTGTACATGTAGGGTATGGATACTCAAATTAAGCAGAGATCAAAAAGGTCAAAAGTATTGTAAGCAAGATAATAAAGGGTATATTAACGACAAAATGCGTTGCTTACTTGTTTAGGGTATCAAAAAGTGACAAAAATACAACTTTATAGTGTAGCAAAAATAGACAAAAATACTGTTCGGGTTTATGATTTTTAGTCAGTGGAAATACTTGTTTAGGGTGCATTTTGTAAGTGCATGTTCATGCATCATCCCTTTGAATATAAGTGCCCCCCCGGCTGTAGAGTCCTACAAACAGATGAAAGTGGCTGACGAATGGGTACTATAGAAATGCTAGTGTGTGTGTGTGCGTGCATGTGTGTGTGTGTCCCACGCGATATCTTTGGATCTAAGTAAGTGTGGGTGGCCATCTTCACAACATAGATGCATCTCAAGTAGGCGGTGGCTGGGATCTGAAGTGGATCAAAGGTCAAATATGGCAAAAATATGGTCATATTTGGTTAATTATAAGGTTAAATTGCTATAAACCTTGTCAACATGATATCGAAGCAAGAATGATCGAAGCACGATGGAAGTTTGTACCATATAAGTTTGTACCATATAAATGGAAGTTTGTACCATATAAATAAATAAATATTATTATTATTATCATCATAGATGTAAATCGGATGTGGGCCATGTGGAATGGGTCAAAGGTCAAATGTGGTCAAATAGGATTAACTGGTTAAGTGTGGTCACCACTCCATGCCAAAAAAAATTTAAGGTCATTTCAAGGTCACATGGAATCATCCAAGGTCAATAACTACACATGGTTGGTATGGTCATGAAACCTGAAGGGTGTAGTCAACATATGAAGCCAAATTTTTAAAGGTAATTTCAAAGTCATATGGGGTCATCCAAGGTCAAATCACTGGAAATTGTTGTATGGGCAACATTAAATGCTGTAAAATTTGAAGGTCATTTCAAGGTCATGTGGAGTGTCAAATAACTACAAATGGATGGTCATGAAACTTGGTGATTGCAGTCAAAATTTGATACCAACATTTTTCAAGATCATTTCAGGGTCATTTGGGGGTCAAATCCAAGGTCAAATCACTTCAAACAGTTATTTGGTCCTGAAACTTGGGGTGAAGTTGCCTTTGGGATACCCAAAATCTCCCCCGGGAAATCTCCTAGGTCAATTCAATGTCATTGGTTCATACCAAGTTCACATCACTACAAATAGCTGCATGGTCATGAAACTTCATGCGTATGGTCAACATTCAGAACCAAAAATTGTGAAGGTCATTTCAAGGTCAAGTGGGTCACCTAAGATCAACTCAAGGGGAAGATATTTGTATTGGCTGAACTGCCTTTGTATTGCATGTGTTCTGACATGGGGGGGGGGGGGGGGGACACGATCTGCTCGATTTGGGCATTGGGGATTTCCTAACAGTAATTTGGGGACCTACTACGTGCATTTACTATGGCAGTCTTGGTCCCAGTGACATTACAAAATCATCTCTTAAACCTCTGTTCAAAAGATCTTAGTACCGGTAATATCATGATAATTTAAGAAAAAAATATCAATGTCAAAATCCGTCGAGGTTAGTGGATTAACCTTGCTGCAAAATAGTGTAATTTCCAATAACGGTCATTTAGATTTAAATATTCGTGACCAGGCCTAGTCTTTCGTCAAGTCTGTGTGTAACCGTTCGATATGCGTAAGAGCGCCCTCCTACCATAAGTCTTTGAAACAGACTAGTACCCGGAAGTTGATGCCGTTTTCAATTCGCTGTTGCTGTTAGGTTGGCATGTCCTACCCCCTTGTTCTGACATGCAAATTCAATTGTATCTGCAAGAAATTTGAAATTGTTTGGGGGGTTGGATTAGAGCTGTGCGTCTTCTGGTGCTTCGCACCACTGTGTTTCCAGGTTCGACCCTCGGTTTGGCCTGCAATTTTCAGTCCATACTCGGCTTCACATGTTTTCTTCGGACATTCCAATGTCCTCCTGCTATGAAACTGGGCTTTCTTCCCTAACATGTATATGATATAATAAAGACCCCCCCAAAAAGTAAGGCAGCATGTCTAAATACCCCCATAGGTTTCAAACCATTGGTCTTAGCATGAAAACATAAAATTATATCAATAGTTTGTTTTCTTCCGTAAATTTTGATACCCTTCTTGCCCCATTGCGATCAATATTGCCAACACAATACCCATTATAAGAAAATCTTTTTTTTAAAAGTTGCAATAAAAGGTATAGCCATATTGATTGCCATTCAGTGAAAGAGCACGTTCTTCCCATGAAGTGTGTGTCACTTAATGCATGGTTGTGTATTGTAACCTTGTAATAATGTCTTCAGGTGCAACTTTGAAAATGTGACGCATTTTCGTAAAATGGACATTGTGTTGGTGATATTGATCACAATGGATCACAAAGGGTGTCAAAATTTGCAGAAAAAGACAGACTATTGATATCATTTTATGTTTTCGTGCATAGACCAATGGTTTGTAACTTATGGGGGTATTTATACATGCTGCGTTACTTTTTTGGGGGTATTTAGTGTAAAAAGATGTGAATTGAAATAAATTATCTTCATGACACTAAAATTACACAATAGTGTTGGTATGTTGTTAAATACTAATATACATCTTCCTTACACCAAAACACAAGTTTACAATCAACTGAAATTTGGGGGACAAAGCTTTTCTCAAGGGTATCTAATGATCCATCAATAAAACAGGGTGCAAGTATCAATAAATGCCCCTTTAAACATAATCAAGGGCATGGAATTTATTAACTCAACAGTTACATATTAACCCATTGCTCACTTTTTTTATTAAAAGTAATTTCATGATATTTGAAAAGAAATATTAACCATAATGCATTTGGTTTATTTTCTTTAACACAGGCTGACCAATGCTCATGTATACAAGGCTTTCTGATCTTCCACAGTGTTGGAGGTGGCACTGGCTCTGGGTTTGGCTCACTGCTTATGGAACGTCTTTCCACCGAGTATGCCAAAACTCCAAAGCTTCAGGTAGCAGTCTACCCAGCCCCACAGATCTCAACTGCTGTTGTTGAACCGTACAATTCCATACTTGCAACTCATGGCACCATGGATCACTCTGACTGTGCCTTCATGTTTGACAATGAAGCATTGTATGACATCTGCCGTAACAACCTGGACATACAACGTCCGACTTACACCAATTTGAATCGTATTATGGCACAGGTGGTGTCTTCTATAACTGCTTCCTTGCGCTTTCCTGGCACAATGAATGTTGACTTAACAGAGTACCAAACAAACTTGGTACCATTCCCCCGCATTCATTTTCCATTGGCTTCCTATGCGCCAATCATACACGCTGATAAGGCACATCATGAGAACATGACTGTTCCTGAGATAACAAACGCCTGTTTCGAACCAGCCAATCAGATGGTTAAATGTGATGCTCGTAAAGGGAAATACACCGGTTGTGTGATGCTCTATCGTGGTGATATTGTTTCCAGAGATGTCAATAATGCCATTTTGAACATAAAAACAAAACGTACTATTCAGTTTGTAAGCTGGAGTCCTGCTGGTTTCCGCAATGGCGTCAACCTAAGAGCCCCCACTGTGGTTCCGGGAGGAGACCTCGCCAAGTACAGCGTGCAGTCTGCAAACTCGGCAACACTACTGCCATTGCCGATGCCTGGGCTAGGTTGGACCATAAGTTTGACTTAATGTATTCCAAGCGGGCTTTTGTTCATTGGTATGTGGGGGAAGGCATGGAAGAGGCTGAGTTTTCCGATGCCCGTGAAGATCTGGCAGCGTTGGAGAAGGACTATGAGGAAATCGAAAGAGATCAAGCCGATGATGATGATATTGTTATTGAAGATCTAGAAGATGAGAATACTAGAAAGGTGTGATGTTTAATTCAGAAGCAGACAGGGCATTAACTTATCACTAAGCATGATGTACGCTATTTGTCAAGATGTTCTTTGAATTGAAATGTGTAAAGCCAAGTTAAGATGTGATTGCTGCGCATTTGAATGTTGTTAGGCCATCTTAATTTAATTGTGTGTCTTAAAGCTCCCGCGCGCATTAGTAAAATCACCCGCGTTATTCTTTTCCTTTTTTTGGGTTTTTTTCCACCACGAAAATCCACGTCAGACATCGTGAGATACATAATCGCCTAATTAACAAAACAATAGCAAGCAAATAGTGCCCATACATGCGTGCGTGTTTAATTAAATATTTCATGTGGTTCAAAATGAAGTGACAGCACAAAACATCAACGGATGGCCATAAAAAAAAGGAAAAAACTAAAAGGAACCGCGTGTTTCTCGAACACAAAGGTCCCCCGCCAGTGCAGTAGCTAAATAACAAGAAGCAACAATTTTTAAGATCTCAGGGAAGAGTGTGAGTGCCCACAAGTTTTCATCCTCCTACCACTTTAAGTGATGTGACCTCTGAATGACCCCACAGACCTTGAAATGACCTTCTCAAGTGTCAACACTGATTTTGACAGCACCCCCCAAGTTTCATCCTCCTACCCCATGATTAGTGAGTTTGACCTAAATGACCCCACAACTACTCTTGAAATGACCATCAACTTTTTTGGCACTGGAATGATTAACCACACTCACCAATTTTCACTCTCACATCAGACACATATTATGTGATTTGACCTTGTATGCCCCCTCATGACCTTCACCTGACCTTCAAAATTTTGAACAGAATGTTTTGATCACACCCACCATTTTACCCCTCACAACCACCCCCAACCACAAAGTGATTTGACCTTGGATGACTCGGATGACCTTGAAATGACTTCAAAAATTTTTTGGTCTGAATGTTGACCACACCCACCAATTGTCATCCTCCTACCACAGTTAACTGATTTGCCCTTGGATGACCTTGAAATGACGTTATAAATTTTTGGTACTGAAGGTTGAACCACACCCACCAATTTTCATCCTCCTCCACATGTTAAGTGATTTGACCTTGGATGACCTCGGATGGACCTGAATGACCTTCAAAATTTTTGGTACTGAATGTTGACACGCCACCAATGTTCATCCTCCTACCACATGTTAAAGTGTTTGACCTTGGATGACCACGGAAGACTTGAATGACCTTCAAAATTTTGATAACTGAATGTTGACCACACCCTCTAATTTTCGTCCTCCTACCACATGTTAGTGATTTGACCTTGGATGACCTCGGATGACTTGAATGGACCGTCAAAATTTTTGGTACTGAAATGTTTGACCACCCCCATCAATTTTCGTCTCTTTTGTTTTTCTACCACATGTTAAGTGATTTGACCGTGGATGACCTCGGATGCCCATGAAATGACCTTCAAAATTTTTGGTACTGAAGTTGACCACACTACGCAATTTTTCAAATCTCCTACCACAGTGAAGTGGATTTGACCTTGGATGACCTTGGATGACCTTTAATGACTCCAATTTTTGTACTGATGTTGACCACACTACATTTCATCCTCCTACCACATGTTAAGTGATTTGGACTTGGATGACGCTCGTATGACCTTGAAATGACCTTCAAAATTTTCGGCACTGAATGTTGACCACAATTTTCATCATCCTACCACAACATATAAGTTTTAGCAATTTAACTCCATTTTTGCCTATTTTTGACCCCATTTGAAACCTTTGACCCAATCCACATGACCCATCTCCGAAACTCAGCGCATCCTACTTGAGTGACTCTTATGGTGCGAAGATGGACCCCCATACTGTGCTCCAATCAAAAGATCGTGTTGACAACCGTTTATTTTTAAAAAAAATTAGCGATTTGCCCTAGTTTTGCCCATAATTTTGACCCTATTTGTTGACCACATTTGACCTTTGACCATGACACACTTTGGATCCCACCCACGCGTACATGAGATACATCTATTTTGCGAAGATGGACACCCCCACTTGCTTAGTTCCAAAGATCCCGAGGGACATACACACGCACGGACGGGGAGCATTTCTATAGTCCCCCTTTGCCCAACAAAAGTTGGCGGGGGGACCAAAAAAAAATGCATTCCGCCCATTAGGTTTTCAAATTTTGATGAGCTTTAAGACACACAATTAAACTAAGGTGGCCTTTATGGGCTGGGTTATATACTCCATACCCATGTTGAAATATTGGATGTGGAATATTTTTAGCGATATCAAAACAAAAGTATTTGACACCAGATTAAAGAATTGGCAGAGTTGAATTGTACGAGCTATCTGAAGTATCTCAACTGCTGGGAGTACCCGGATGCCTTGATAAGATTAACAATCAATGATTGCACTGTGTACATGGAGATAGTCCTCCTGGAACTATAGTCTGGGATTCATAGAGACAACAAGAAGAAAGTGCAAAACTAATGTCAAGATTCCGAGTTACTGAATCTGACTTAGTTAACAATAATGTTTTCATGAAGAGCCATCTGAGTGCCCTCTTCTTTACTGTTGCAGGTGGACGTGAGTCCGGAGACTGTATTCCTCCAGCACCAGCTTAAGTGCGGCATTTTATCATTTAAATCAGCAGAGAATCTTTATTTGATGTAAAGTACTTCTGATGTTGCAAGAAAGTAATCTACATTCAATATTCATGTGATATTTAAATCCGCCTCAAGTCTCTTAAATTTTTTAATGTCAAAATTATGAATATTGTCATTCTGTATGCAGTACTATTGCAATGTGTTCTGAGAATTCCAGTTCCAACAAGGGTAGTTTGAACAAATGGACTAACCTAAACTGCATGTTACACTGAATGTATCTTAAAATTTTATATTACATAACTGTTTTACTTAATAGCTTCAGAGAGAAGGATATCAAGATATTAACCGAAATGTAAATTATATCAAAGTATGGGAACTAGAACGTCTGGTACATAGAGGTTGTGCATGAAGTTTCGATCTGTAACCTTGAATTGTTCAGTGAATCCGGGAATGAATCCAAAATGGTCTGTTTGTGGATGACTTTACCAGAACCATATTCTAGTGATCTGCATTGACAATAAGGTCTTGCCATATACCCTAGTGCACTGTGTCGGCATATTACCAAAACATGTACATCATTCCTTCTGCTGCCCACCACAAATACAGGTGTTCAATATTTTCACTGCATTTGCTTTCTGTGAAGTAATGAACTACATGCAGTGTTATACTCAACTACTGCACCATGATAACACAGTACGTTAAATTCTGTTTAAAACTGGATTTGCGGTGCGTTGTGGCAGAAAGTGATCGATATAACCACCCGGGGTGGAGGTGGGTGGTGGGGGGGGGGACACTGACCTAAAATGGCAGTACGGTATGCCTTTTAAACGGGTTACTACTTTAATCATATTAGTGAGAATTGGTATAACCTGTTGTTTCCCTATAAACACCCTAAACAAAAACCCTGCTCTAATAACGCCCCCTTAATGATTTTTGATAAAACAATTCAAGAAAATGAGTTAGCTTACCTAATCACATGATTTAATGGCCGGGACTGTCGTAATCCATTCATAATCGCTGTTGTCCACATCAATGCTTTTTTCTTCTTCTTCAATGCACCATCAAAACTAACTTGGACCACATGTTGATTATCATAGCCCTGTGTTGAAATCCTCAGGTGGCGCGCAACTGAACACCGTTTTTATTAACTGGTAAGGTGATTTTTGCGGGGATTTTTGACTTTTCATTTTGACTGTAATAAACGCCCCCCCTTTTTAAAATGCACCGCCCCCGGGCGTTTATAGGAACAATACGGTTGCCACAATGCTCTTCTTCAATCTTGTTACCGTGTTTAAAACAAAATTCATTCCAAAAAGCACGTTTTGTGTCGCCTGCCTTAGGCAGGAGACACATATGGATCACTTTGTCCCTGTTGTCTGTTAATGTTTGTTGTCTGTTCTTGTTGATGAAGGGTTTAATTTGCCTGTAATCCACATACTTCGATGGATTCAAAAAACCAAACTTGGGGAGTCATAACAAACTTGAAGTCAAGAGGCAACTGGGATAACATAATAATGTTATGAATGTGTTTGATCCTCATTGTTGATGAGGTCAAAGGTCACATGCCAATGTTCAAAGGTCCTGTGAGGTCAGTGTAAAATAGGCTGAAAATGTAAAAATTGAACCTCATAAAAAGTTTAATTGGAAACTTGGTTTATGGCGATTGCAAACTCTCATTTATGAGGTCAAAGGTCACAGGTCATATGAGGCCTATCATTTATCATGGCAGGCGACACATGTGGTCCGAGGACCAATGTATTTTATTTAATTTTTAAGTACGTATTTGGTTTATTTTAATGTTAAGTTTTGGATATTGATATTCAAACAAATAACCTCAAGGAACAATATCCCACCTCGTGTGAAAATGATACTGTATTCCTAAATGGATTCACAGCATTGATATTTAGTTGTTTGTATATATTTTATAACTTAGTGGTGTAAAATTCTGTGGGAAATTTATAGGAAAACTTGGTGTATTAATCAGTATTATATGAAAAATGCAAACATAAGAGCTATCTCAGCAATACATTTCAGCTAGTATTTTGGAACGTTGTGTGCTTCATGTTAACCAATAATATTTGAGCAATTTGTACAAGTAGGCAGAGAACCAAGTACACATAATTATTTAGTAAATTTAACCTATTCAGGTATTTCGGTTATTCCTCTGCGTAAAATTGCACAGAACTAGTCTAGTGTCAGGACTTCAATGAGGGATTATAGAGCTTTATTCAGTCCCTCATTGGAAGTCTTAACACTAGATAGGTCCATGCAACTCGCTCTTTGCACGGTTTCGCCATTTGTGTGGAGAGCCTCGCACTGGCAGCAGTATCAATGGGATGGGAGCATTTACATTAGTTTGATTTACATAAGGTCGATTCTCTCTAAACAAAATCACTGACCTTGCAAGATGGGACTGCATTGTTCTCTGCGTCGAGACTACGCCAGCATTCCCGTCAGACAGAACCATGACAATGCGCAAAGGAAATAGATAGATGCGCATTGCTCACAGCAAATCTTGCGCGCGTATGTTGATGCCTATTTCAGAAAATTGTGACGGCAATTATACCCGGCTTACTGTATTTTGCAAAACGAAACAGAACTCCCATTGGATTACACGCTTTATTCCGTTAAGCACGTTATGCATGCATGACGGAATAAAGTGTGTAATCCAATGGGAGTTCTGTTTCGTTTCGCAAAATACAGTAAGCTATTATACCCTCATTATTCCAATACTAGTTTGAGGCTCTACCACGCAAATAGCAACCGTGCAAAGAGCGAATATTACACGAAGGAATGTCAGGTATTTCTTGCCTTTGCATTATATTTTAATACTCATAGCAATTTTTATAGTTAAAAATGCTGAATTTGATTGATTTAGGATATATTTGTGATCAGGAACACATGCACGCAAGCACACGCACACATTGGAACTATTAGTGCACACTTGTATCATACACATTGGGATTATGAGATTTTTGTACTTGATAATGTATTTGAAGTAAATTCACTGTACATTACAGATGCACATGCTCTTAATTAAAAAAAATCTAAGAGTTCCCAAAATAAGGTTTTCCAGATTCTTCTGCCAGAGACCAAATTTTTAATGCAGAAAAAGCTTAATTGAGTAAGCCCTCCTCACTGGCCAAAGAAACTACCTCACACTACCCCTATAACCATTTTTTTTTTTTTTTTTTTTGGGGGAAAGTGTTCTGAGAGGGGGGTGGGGGGTTGCAAGCTCCCCCACTCGTACACCAATGCCTATAACTGGATGGATTTACATGCTACAGTGATCTCCTCTTGCCTGAAGCACCTTTTTATATTAAAGGTGCAACAAGAGATTTTGCGGCACCCAGATATTGTGTCATAATAGTAATTTCATATAGAAATACACTCAATAGATATCTTATGTTGTATTTGGCTACAGAAATGTCTTAAAAGAGAGAAAAGGGTGATTTTGATTTGCCTATATTCCAATATAAACAGGCTGAATTTTGTATTTGCTCCTATATTATGAAATTAGAAATTTCATAATTTTTGTACCAAAGAAACATTTCTAAGCTTAATCCTTTTAGATGGGAATATTTTTTTATGGAAAGATTTACATCAGAGCAAAAATTAATACTTTCGATTTTTTTAGGGACACCTGATATGTGAAATCTGTCGTTGCACCTTTAATATTTAAAGGTTGAAGTAAATAAAGATAGTGGTATATGCAAACTTTAAAAAAAATGGGATTGGGCATTTGATGTTGTTCCTCCACCACCGACTTAGAAAATGGGAGAATGTTAAAGGATCCCCTGCCCTAGAACTAGAATATTTTGACCTGAAACCACCTTCAAAGTAAAACATGTACATATGAGCCTCACCCACCAAATTTTATATTCAGTATATATTAATGTCAAAATGTACAATTTTCACCACACCTGAACGATTGTCATTGAGCAGGATGAATAACAATCTTTGCACTTTCAACGCCACCTTTTAAACACCGATAAGCTTTTTATACCCTAGCTATAATTCTCATGTAACACAAAATGTTGGAGCATGCAGGGAAATTTTTATATCTGGTTTTAATTTGTTCAATAAATGTATGTGGTGTATATTATGTACTTTAAATTTATCAGAATGCAGTATAAATTTGAATAAATGTTCATTATTTGGCCTAAAAATTGTTTATCTTTAAAATTGTTACATTTTTCTTTACCAAGGGTAGCCTCATCACTAACCAGTGATTGTCTACAAGAGGCCGGGAACTGTTATAATGATATGAAATTTGATAAGCAAAATAAAAATAATAAAATCTAGTACGTGTACGTTTTAACAATTTAAGACATTTAAAATGAAAATGACTAGTTCAATATTACAAAATAGATCGACACAGAAATGCCAAAATTATAACAGTATATCCATACAAGTTTTGAATGAATGCAATTTGTTGAGAATTACAGTTCACATCAATAGGTAGTCTATTCCTGTGTGGCCATTTTGTAACCCAGGTCACTTATGACCCTTGGAATCACACCACTAAATAAACTAGGTGTAGCAGACAACGTCAGTGCCGAGACAGTGATGGCGTCCGAAATATGGCCCCTTTGCATAAATGAAGAGTCACAAAATGTTGATAAGTTGTGTCTTTAAATGAAATTTGAAATTAATCATAATGTGTGGACTAGTAACAAACCATTTGGGTGGTAAAGTTTTTGTCTGCCATTTTTGTATAATTTCTGAGGGTTTGGGAAACTCGATCTGCAATTTTGATTTCTAGTAACATTTCAACTAGGCGTGGACGTTTTGAAAACATGCACATCTTTTGATGCTCTGTAGCTCAAAAAGTCGGCCTTCATCATATGGCTTTCATTTTTGTTGAAGAGGTATGGTCCTAATCTTCCCAAAAAATCCAGTTTTGAAATAACCAGTCGTTTTAAAGCCGAGAAATTGATGTTTGGTGCGAGGTCATTTTGTACACTGTTCATGGCGGAGTTGATTTATTTTATTTATTCATTTGGCAGACACAGCAATAAACAATACAAAGATCAGTCATGAAAAAAATAAATAGAAATAAAAATGAAACCTCCTGAGCTGCAAGGGAGTGCTGAGGCACAAAAACACTGTCACCAAAGGTGCAGCACTCCCTACTCAGAAGATCCGCATACACATAGAATTCATCTCAAATAATTGCACACATCAAAATTTGTCACAAACGTTCCAAAAATTAACCCTAACTATGCAACAACAAATAATTTATTTATTTTAGTTATTTAGTGTGTGATTCCTATGAATTCAGCATACTTTATGCAGGATCACATGTACTAATATTTCATAGCAAGCTGCTCAATTCATCAGGGGGTCCTAAAGGCCACATCGATATATTCACAAATTACAGTTAGCTAGTATATCATGAATTTTAGGCTGATTTTGACCTAACAGGCTGAAAAAATAGGGCAAGTCGGTGGGCTTTTTAACATTCATCTATTATAACTTATAAAGTGATCACCAAAAAACCACCATGATGCATGCAATGGCCGAACATATACTTTACCTCAATAATCTCTATTTTTTCACTAATGACCTCTGGCATGCGAGTTTCATACTCAGGAAAATGTTTACATGGGAAGCTTTCCAGTATCCTGACCTATCTGACACTTTTTTTCTGACACACTTATGAATTTGGAACCCCTTCCACGGACTAAATCACAGGTTTTAGTCTGTTGAAGGTTTCCGCTTCCATAAGTGTGTCAGACAAATGTCATATGGGTCAGGTACGTAAAATCCTGTTTACATGTCCAATTGTGGAATCCTCTTCCACTCTGTGTGTGTAATCTCTGATTCTGCCTTCCACACTGTTGGTGAAAAAAAAAACGATACATTTGAGAGTATATGTGCCCACCTTACAGATGAGGTTTCTCATCATTGAGTAAAGAATGTACCATTATTCATTGTAAACATTCTTTCTAAGCTATGGCACATAGTAAGGGGTTATCACAATAGTAGAGTTACATTATGTTATGAATGTTTCTGAAATGTCAATTTAATGCATAATTTTTCATTCTAGCATAAATGCACAGAGGTGGAATTTTTTTTATTTGTTAAAGACGATTTTAAATTAGTCATTTGTACAGCAAACATTTCTCAGAATTATTCGGGTTATGGCAATATAATTCTTTCAGTAATCACTCATGCCTGTTTCAGTGAATGGTAATTAAGTTATTAAACCATGAACTTCACTAATATGTTTACAGAATTGTGCTTGTGTGTGATTTTGATTATTTTTCGTAGTGCAGAAGGTGGCATGTGCTCAAACTTGGAAACTGATCAGCAGATATTGGCAAAATTTGACATACCAGTTTAAAGGGGCATTTCATGATCCTAGCACTCCAGTAGCAGATCCAGAATCATCAAAGCTGGGGCAAGAAGCAAAGAAAATACATAGCAGTCCTCGGACTCCTAGTGTTGCCTGCCGTCATGGTCTGTGAATGATAGGCCTCATATGACCTTTGACCTTGATATATGACTTTTAAACATAAAACAAATAACGGTTTCCGTGTAATATCCATAAACCCAGTTTGGTTCCAATTGAACTTAAACTTTTCAATTGAGGTCAATTTTACATTTCAGCCTATCTTACAATTCGAGCTTGCATGACCTTTGACCTTGGTATGTGACCTTTGACCTTATCAACAAATGAGGGCTCCCACATTGCACCTATTACTCAAGTTGGGTTGTTAACCCTTTTTCACAACAGACAACATCCGACTACTACATCGACAGACAACAGCAGTGGACAAGTAATTCCTACGCGTCTTGTCTGCTGAGGCAGGCAGAACAATAATATGGCTTGTTATCAACAGTCATAATACTGATTCTCATAACATTCAACTTTTTGTGAGTCTAGAACAGAAACAGCTGCATTATCATTAAGGTGCAATTTGTGGTCCTAAGAGCTCCATGGTTCACTAGATATCCTTGAGAAAAAGGTTATTTCCATAATTTCAGTTCGCTTCTGACATTTCATTTTGAATGTTATGAGCAAATGCATCTATAAATATGCCCGATAGGCCATTAAGTTGCAATATCTGTCAGTTTACGAACAGAGTATATAAAATTACTATATTCTTGCACATAGCATGTCAGATAAGGCCCACATACTAAACATGACCTAACGGTTCAGATATGAAAATCTTGACCTGTTTAGGCAAGTCAGGAGGACGAGGCTGTAGATCATGAAATGACCCTTAAAGACACTGGCACATTCGAAAAATAGTGCGCCCTCAAGATTTTTCAAAATTGATATTTTTGCATCGTTGCAAAGCTTTTATATACATTAGCCATCACCTGAAATGATTAAGACCAAATCAGCATCCTTATTGGTAAACAAAACGATTTTATAATTAATGTCGCCGGCGACATTAATTCAGCAGACGACGGAAATGGCGTTTAACACAAGAAAACGAATGCTGTATGCATGTTTTTCACGACATGCACCTAGTTTGACCTGTCTGCGACCTTTGTGGTTTTAATATCAATGAGTACGAGTCTATGATATTCATGTAATATACACATTTTGTTGATTAAAGTTATGAAAAACTTAAATGTTAGACTTCAAATTACCTGGAAGTCTAATATCCTCTAACGTCCCTATCAGTTTTTGAGTATGTTATTTTTATGTGTAAAAATAATGTATCTTTATTCTTCCAATGGCCTAGACTATCATTTGAGAGCAAATTCCCGGGGGGGCCACTTGTATTCAAGGGTGGATATGATGCGTGAACATGGACTTTCAAAATGCACCCTAAACACGTATTTTCACCAACTAAAAAACAAGCTAAAACATACCCTAAACAAGTATTTTTATCTGTTTATGATACCCTCAACAAGTACGCAGTGCATTGAATCGTAAATATACCCTTTATTAATCTTTAGGAGATATACATGGGAACAAGTTCAGGGTTAAGAAAAAACCATAACCCCTTTTTTCCAATTTTGGCTGTTTGTTGGCACCTAACGATGTACGCGCGTACTCGCCTGTTGGAAAAAAGACACCCTTTTTACGCGTTTTCTTGTTCACGCATCATATCCACCTTTGAATACAAGTGGCCCCCCTGGGAGCAAATTGAAGAAATTTCATATTTTGTGAAAATGTGCCAGTGCCACTTTAAATCTATTCTCTACAATTCTTCACACTGGAGGATACATACTTTAATCATTTCCACATTACTCCTCCAATTCTAAAAATGAAAGCACATGACCAATACATATTATCCTGCATGTTTGCTTATGTGCAATTAGAAATACCGCAGTTATCGTAAGTTGCAGTATAAATAAAAAATTAATTTGTATGATATTATTTTTAGCAGGTGTCCAATTAGTGTTTATAGTGACTGATGATGAGCTTCCAACTTTGAAAATGATATATCCAATTAAGATAAATGCACATGCAATCATACAGCGATGTTTTCTAAATGAAAACATCGCTTTTAAAAGGCTTTTGCCAAGTCTGGCTAATTACAAATACAACAGCAAATCGTATAACTGGCTGCACTTAGAAAACTGTGTAGGACATTTCGCCGATTGAGGGCTGCTCATTAAATGACGTTGCGTGACGTCAGAATATTTGAGAAACAGCCGGGTTGTTGAATCATTAGAAATTTGTATTTACATGTGTAGAAGCTGCGTTAAATTTCCCCACATGTGCAATCGTAAGGATAGGTGTAGCAAATAAACCATTTTATCATTGATGGCTACTTTCCGCGTCAAAATCGGAATTATGAGTGAAATTTCAGAGGATTTACTGCATCGTTCCGTATCCAGTTTTTCTCTCTTTGGCCTTTGATCGCTACAGTTTAACAAGTAATATTTTGAACTTATTTCCTTCTAATCATCTTTCAAACATTTTATCATAAGCCGACATTTTTTATGGCAAATCCTGAAGGTTTAACCTCTATACTAGTACCATATTTGACTTGCATCGGTTGTAATAAACTTGTGGCGTTTTCCATTATGCATAGATTCAACCCTTTTGACTGTTACTGCATGCCACCCTGGTTGAAGAAGCCAAAATCGGGAGATGTCTTACACACGGCACATGCTCATTAATTATGTTTGTAGCCTGAGTTCCCGTTCCTCATTCATAACTAACAAACATTGCGGATAAGTCCATACGTTTTCAAGGACTGAAGGATTTAGCGGATCAGTGAACGAAATATCACATAGCTTCAACGGCGAAGTTTTCATAGTGGGCTGGTATTCTCAACTAGGGGGTTTAACACCCTGAGGTCTACCGGCCGATTTGATTGGTTATATATTGGCTAGATACACCAAATAACCCAATCAGAAACATGTTGAGAAAACCTTAAATGTTTGTACAGGTATATGGCAGGTCTATTTTGATTGGTTACTCAAAAGGTTATATCCAGATATATCATGTAATGAGCCAATCAGAGATACTGTAAGAAAGGTGGTAGACCTCAGGGGGTTAAACCATGATTAGACCTTCATGAATGGACCTTTTTCCTTTCAACATACTCTGAAATTCTAATGTAACAGGTGATAAAATTCCTCATGGATGAGTCAGAATGACCCATCCAGGAGAAATTTTCTCCCTATTGCATCCCACTTTCAGAGTATGCTGAAATATTAAAGGGTCCATTCATAAAGGACTAATCATGGTTTACACTTGGGTCTTAAGTTAGACCCCTTAGAGAATACCATGTGCCAGGGGTTCTCAATTATAAACACAACACAAAAAGTAAGTCCCAATCTAAACAACCGCTCCTCAATTATGTAGGTAATTGATCAAGTCAAGACTAGTTGATAAAATGTCTGATTGTTTGTAAACTTTTGTGTGAAAATTAGAGGCATCCGTTACTTCACGGCTGACTGAGCATAAATTCAAGACAAAAAGGGCATTTTCAAAATTCACAAATAATATCATTACTTTATATGATTGACAAACAGCTACCATAAAGGTTGAGTACTGTTTAGTAATGTGTGTATCGCTACACTTGTCAATGACCTCTTGACATCGGTTACACATGGTATTGATGATTCCGCCTGTAAAAACTGTCATCCAGTTCACTCTTTGCATTCAAACTGGTATACAAAGAACGCTTAAGCTGGTTCCAAAAGATGTTTGAGGGAATTGAGGTCTGGCCAATATGTGGACCATACTATTTGTTATGTCCTCACAAGCCAAGAATGCGTTGATCTCCCTTCCTCTGTGTGGACTGGCATTGTTGTCCATGAAGAGAGAGGCATTACCATAGGCATCTGGTACATGTCTGCGATATACCAGTCAGCATTCAGATGATCTGAATAAGTGGCATTCGAACATAATGTAGAGTTCATTAAAAGTTTGTTGGACATTACTCAACCTTTAAGTTCACTGTTTGCCAATCAACTGAAGTAATGATAACACTTTTTGTGGAGTTTTGGAAGTGCCTCTTTCAGTCTGTGACGTGCTCAGTCACCATTTAGTAACAGATGTCTCCAATTTACACACGACAATCACCTAACAATCTTAGAAATATACTACTCATGACTTTGATAATGTTCTTACATAATAAAGTTGGAGCGGTTGCTTAAAGGTGGCCTTTTTGTGTTGTGTCTGATTGCGTGAAGGGCACCTGGAATTGTTTCTCTATATTTTGCAAGTTGAGGGCCAAAATCTATTGAGAACCCCTGCCACAAACGAACTTCTTTTTACAACATCGTTAATCATATTGAAAGCGCGCCACTGCTTATATAATTAACCTCAGTTTGGGTCACTGTAGCGCTATACAAAAGCACACAAAGCTCGGCCTGTGCCAAAGTCTCAAATTATATTTCATTCTCATTTTGCTCATAGTGGGAGAGCTGGCCTAGCGTTAGGGTGCTTGCCTCTGGCGCAATTTTACCATCAAAATTCCCGCGTTTTACTATATCCCGGTGGGGTCGGGTCACTTGCTGGGATTTATTCGGGTACTGATCAATTCCTGGATTGATCTTTATACCAGCTATTGATCAAATCAGAATACCGCTCTGCCTCCATGGTTCATTGGAATTGGGCAAATGGGCCATGAAAGCATCCCGTCCTTCGGAGGGGACGTTAAGCGGCCGGTCCCGTGTAATAGAGAGAGTCACAACTGTACATGTACATCGCAGTCAGTGTCCGAATAAGAGTAGGTGTAACCCCTTACTGTTCCCAATCCCCCCACAGCCTCAAAAGCGTGGCCATGTTAGGAGCGTCGTATCATGATACACGCGGCCCCGGATCAGCACACGAAGCTGAACAAATCTGACACCACCACAAAGCCATTTACCAATGACTTTTATACAGCAACAAACAAAGCATGTGTTGCTCATACTAATTTCGTAGCACTTAGTCAATTTTTTGTGTTGCAATACATCGAAGTCCATTTTAGCGAAAACGTCAGTGGCTTAGTTTTCCTGACATCGTATTTTGTAATACTCTTACAGTCTCAATATGCACAAGGCAAACCACAGTTCTTCAAAACATTTCCCATCCATGACATCGTCCCATTATACCGTTTTGCTAGTTTCGATATTCCCTATTTCTCATTCACTTCACACGAGCTATCGGAACCTCGTGTCACAGCGCATTGTTCTTCCCCTGATTGTACGTGCACAACCCCGTGCAGTAATTGGTTGGAATAGACCACACGACAAGCATCATGCATGGTGTGACGTCGTAATTATCACGTCGTAGCTCGCTTTGTTGGTGGTTTGAGTATTCTTTAGCGTGTGTATCGCAATGGAGAAGCGGTGCTCGGCGGTAAACCTATACTCCTTCATAAATATTGTTGAGTGTCCGGTAAAAGTGTGTTTGTGCCTGCCATATACCATGATCAAGGGCATGTCCTGAAACCTCCAAATTAGGGCTGGGCAGACGCGTGCCCAGGGGTGGCTTTGGAGGCTCAATACCCTGGATACCAGTGGCGTATCAGGCCTACCCGCTCTGAGGGGGCAAATTTCCAGTCTTGGGAAATTTTCCCTCTCGGGGGGTCAAAAGGCCAATTTTTCCCAGTCCGAGGGCTAAAAAACGGCTGACTTGGCATGATTTTTTCAATTTTTTTCCCGGCCAAAGTCGTCAGGGGGGGGGCAACCTGCCCCCCCCCTCCGCCTGTTACGCCACTGCTGGATACTTTGGCGAAAAACATGTAAATCAGCCTATTTTTGGCAAATTTCAGCCACTCAGACCCCGGGGTTGATGATTTCTGGGCATGCCTCTACTGAGTGTGCACCCAGAATGCTAAACCCAAAAGTGTGTGATTTACGTGTCCTTGCCAAAAGCATCCTCTGGACATGCTACTGATATCTTCTGACATATACATAACTACATATGTATGAACTTGCATACAGATCAAAATGATTGAACTGGTAATAGTCATAAATTTGCTGGCATGCCAAAAAGGACTAAAGTGTTCGCTTTTTTATTTTTAAGAATTTATCACTCTTTGTGAATAAAAAGGTCAGAAAAGTCTTATGCATTAAAGTTTAATCCATTGTGTTATTCTCAGCACAGCACAAATAAGGATAAATGGAAAATCGTGGAAATTTATACACACACATGAATCCCATATGCATGTTCAGCAAGAAAAAAAAGTAAAAAAATTGACTACCCTGACCAGCTAGCTAGAAAATTGACTGGTACTCCTGCAAAGTTATAACCAGCTGTAAATTTAGCATGATTCATCAAATGTTCTTCCAGGAAAGTCAACTCTTGGTAGCGTTCATTTGCATGATTTGATCATCACATGTTCTTGGTTGTATTTTCACAGAGCCTTCGCAATGGTATAAATTGGGGAGTCAACATATTTGCATAAAATACCAGTCGACATTTGCTTATGGTTTCTGTGTTCTTCTCACACTTTTTTTTAATGATTTTTTTCCTTTACACCTGATATTCCCATGTTTTTGCATTAAAAAAAATTAATTGTAAAATCATTTTTAGTTAACATTTCACTGTAGTTGGGAAAACAATTCTTTGGAAGACATTATGTGATACACTTTCTAAGTTAACATCTAGACAGTAATTCTGTTTGCCTTAACAATTCTAACCATAAGAACAAAAAGAATTGGCTAACAGCCAATGACTGTATGGATGGATTGCACAATGTTATGCTTTTCAAAGTTTCCTCACCCCCTGTCAAACCCAGGGGAGGACCCTGGGGAAAATGAATTACATGGTTAGTAGGGGCTTATACCCTCCTACAATATACCCAAGTTTGGCTACCATCTCATCCAGAAAAAAATGGCCAAATGTTGAATTTTTTTGTGCAATAATGACCTTTTTTTGACATTTCTCCACCCCTGTCAGACCCAGGGGAGGACCCTGGGGAAAATGAATTACATGGTTAGTAGGGGCTTATACCCTCCTACAATATACCCAAGTTTGGCTACCATCTCATCCAGAAAAAAGATAATGGTTAATATTGACCTTTTTGTGCATTGTTGACCTTTTTATGTTTCCCTACCACATCAGACCCAAGGGAGGACTCTGGGGAACAAATTACATGGTAAGTACGGCTACAATATACCCAAATTTGGCTGCCATAGCTCATCCAGAAAAAAATGGCCAAATGTTGACCTTTTAATGTTTCTCCACCCCCTGTAAGACCCAGGGGAGGAGCCTGGGGTAATCTAATTACATGGTTAGTAGGGGTGCTTCTACCATCCTACAATATACCTATGTTTGGTTACCATATAGCTCATCTAGAAAAGATAAGATATGGCAAAATGGTGACTTTTTTGTACAGTGTGGATACACAGACATCACACATTCATCCAGACATCACCCGCCATTTCATAAGACAATGTTACTGGCCAATCCATCCAATTACATTAGATCCAGTTTTGGATTCAGAGTTTTAAATTGCAGAGACTCAAGCTCAAGATTTCATGGCTTATGGTAGTTCATAAAACAAAATGAAACAAGCTCACCACACCCATTGGATTACTAAGGCTGTACTAAAGCTGGAAACCAATGCGTGCAGTAAACCTGTCTTTTGTAATACAGTAAGCTGATTTCATTTTGAGCCAAAAAAAAGATTTATTTAAATTCCATTTTACAGTTCAGCAATTTAAGTATAGTCCCTGTTTTTTTGGTATGATTTATGCCAGGGATTTATAATACACTGATCATGCAAAGTAAGTTATGTTGCATACAGAGACTATACAGTACAGCTTGCTGACCCGTATGCTTGGTTGATTTAGCTCAAAACATTTGAAGAAAACTATATAAAACACAGTCTAATTTTGGTCAAAATCAAACCAAGCCTGGGGCAATCTTGTTTATGGTGAATTCACTGCTCCAATTTTGTGTCACCTGCAAGAATTGCAGGAGGCAAATACTAGTTGGGGGGGGTCAAAGACTTAACGGTAGAAAGGCGCTCTTACACATATCGCACAGTTTCACACAGACTTGACCTTGATCTGGTCCTGAATATTTTAAATCTAAATGACCGTTATTGGAAATTATACTGTTTTGCAGCGGGGTTAATCCACTGACCCTGACAGATTTTGAAGTCAATTATTTATTCTAAAGTTATCATGATATTACTAAGATTTATTGAAAGAAGGTTTGAGAGGTGATTTTGTAATGTCACTGGGACCGAGGATGCCCAAGTCAAGGAGGTCATGTCCTATCCCCCTCCCCCGAACTATTCCAAAATTGTGTGTGGGTATGTGTGTGCATGGGTGTGGGTGTGTATACTTAATTAAGATATGTTGTTTTTTGTAAGTATAAATGAACGTTAACATTTTTTTTCTTACTAGATTCTTGCCCTGTAACATAAGTGTTTGAGTTTATTCTGTAAAAGAGTACCAAACTTGATTTTTTCTAGGTTAGTAACTTTATAGGCCAGTGGCGCAATCCTCTTGGCTAAGAAATTTAATAAACTACCAACGCAATCCCTATGCACCCTCTTGCAGCTGCCACAAAAAGATCTAAAATACAATTTTGCAGTTCTTGGCCTTCGTGCTATCTATATTCAACCACTACCCCTCAGGTTCCCTTTTAGATTGACCTTTTTGGTTGCCAAATGATATAGCAAGATCCATCCATCTCTCCGTCTGTACATATATCCAGCGTGACAGCTGAATGCTATGTGGTGGCCCACAAAATGGTCATACTTTGGTAAAAAGATACATTTTTGCCAAATTGGCCCCAGTCACAGAAAGATCCATATTTCTGGAAAGTGTCCACTTCCCCACACCCCCCCAAAAAAATCCTGGCTATGGCACTGCTATTGCATACTCTCTATACAGTCCCTGATAGAGGATTTCATTTGACAGCTGACAGTTATGCTGACAGCTGTAACTCTTTTAAGTATCTTTAAAATTTAGAAAACTGTTATGCATCAGAAATGTTGGAAATTACAAATAATAATCTCTTCCATCTGAACTACCAAAAATATATCTACCGGTACATGACATTCACTAGTATGACCATACAATACATCATAAAAAAGTTAGTCCTGTAAAGGGGGTCATTTACCACACAAGTTTCATGATCCCAACATCTGCAATTCTTGATGTATCACATGTAAGAATCCAATTATGGAAATTGACCTTATGACCTTAAATTAAGTCAGAGTTCATTGTCCTGCAACCTCCATATAGACCTCTATGAGGTTCATATATGAAACAAGCTTAATGATCCCAGCACCTGTGGTTCTTGAGATAACATGAGTCTACAGGAAAATTGACCTTTTGACCTGGAAACAAGGTCAAAGGTCATTCACCTGCAAACTCAATGTGGACCTCTAAGAGGGTCATCTATCAAACAAGTTTCATGATCTGAGCCTAGTATGGTTCTTGAGATACTGTGTACAAGAAATTCTAGGCAGACAGAAAGGCTGGACAGATAGATGCAGACAGACAGACAGACACAAACAGGCAGACATACAGAGGCAGACTCACTCACACACTCACTCACATGTACACACAAACACACACACACACAATATCATAACAATACTTCCTGGCAATGGCTGAGGAATAATTAAAAAATCCTAATTGAGTTTTAACTGTCCTTTTAATATAATATTATAGTTGGAATCTGCACTTTATCAGTGATTCAGGTCATGGTTAAACATATAATTTCAACAATCCAAGTTTAATTGCACTTAACATTCGCCACATTCCAAGGCTGACACAAAATTCAATCTGCTCATTTTAATTGAAATATAAATGTATAATCAAATTGTTAACTGTCCTTGTGCATTTTTGTTTGCTTCAGGTACAATAACCATTGACTAATTGGTATCAAATTCAGAAAATAAAGCGGCAACATATGGCATAGATTTTTTAGCATCTAAAACCTGACCAGATTAATTTTCATCTCAATATTATGAAACTGACAACACATTCTTCTGGCAAACAAATCATTTAAAGGACAATTGCAATTATCTTGCAATAAGTTTAACATTTTAAACCACTGCAATGTGATGTATATATATTTTTTAATTTGATTATACACGTACAGAGGGCACGTGTGGTCCAGTGGATTGAGCGCTCGTTCCGCAATCCAAAGGTCGTGGTTCGAGTCCCATTGCGGCCAACGTGTTGTGCCCTTGAGTAAGGCACTTTACCTTAATTACTCCTCTCCACCCAGGTGTATAAATGGGTACCAGCATTATTCAATGCTGGGAAAGTAACAGACTCGCTGTGCGGGAGGAGTGGCGAACCCCCCACAGCAAACATAATACGGAAGAGTCTGCATGGCCCAAACGCTAAGGAAAGAGAGATGGGCACTCCGCGCACGAGCTTGCTCGGCACAAGACTTTACTTTACTTACTTATACAAGTTTTGGCTCACTCAACACAATGTGTTGCATGGGCTTATGTTATACTGCATGGGGGTGGATGGGCAGCAAAAGCATTAATCCAATCTACAGACTAAACCAATTACTCAATGAACTTCTAACATGGCACGATGATAGGACATGGTGACATAGAACATGCTGTATATTTTTTGGACAGGTTATGAATATTAATGAGCTCATTTGCATATTTTTAAGAAAATTCATTAATCCACTCTAAACCAAAACGTCAATGAACTTTAAACATGGCAAATAATAAAATATGATTAAACAGTTGTGGGGGACATCTTAATTAAGCACTGCATAATTCTTGTTAAGAGGAAGTGACCTGAAAAAATTGATTGATTACACCAGATATCACTCCAAAGCTGCTTTTTTGTGAAATCCCCCAAAAAGCCTTTTAAATTAAAGTTACCACCACAGCACTTACCCAACTAATAATATGTGGGCAAAAATTTGTCTACACCATGTTAGAACACAGGTCTAGAAATGTTTTCTTTCCCACAAAAATATTGATTAGTCCAATACTTTTCAAATTTTTTACTGAAACAGGCCACCCAAACAATTTCATGCCAATATTGGGCATGAAATCTCTTCTAGGCCATAATTTAACAAAATTTAAGAAACATGTTTAAGAATAATTATAATAGATTTATAATGCCCTTTTTATTAGTATGCAAAAACACTCTGCCATTATTATTATTACGCTGCCATCAGGAAATCATCAGAATCATGTGGCTTCATTATGGTTTGATGCCGGGCAATAATTAGTACCCCTAACATGCCCATAGATCTCAATATACCATGCCATTGAGGCTAGAAAATGACCCACTTTAAAAAAAAATTGGCTGCTTCGTGACCAAAGTTTTCTTTTTTTCTCTCTGAGAGTGAAAACCTAAAAAAATGTGCTTAAAAAAACAATTTTAAAAGCAATGCATGTGGTCTTCTGAGACAAACTTGTTTTTTTTTTATTCTTGCACAAAATCTTCAATTTAAAAACAAGAATGAATTTTCATCATTAAATAAACAAATTAAATGACTGGTTTTATTTTTCTTCTTCATATAGTTTATACTTGATGACTTTGCTTTTATGCAAGTAAAACATCTTGAATATGTAGTCTTCTTGTTAAAGAAAAATAAGGAACAGGTTTGGCCCAAAAATGTAATAAATAAATATGACCACATTATGCGTAGCCTTTCTAAACGAAACAAAAGCACGTGTTTCTTTCCATATTATTTTGGGACAAACCTTTTTCTCTTGGACAGTACTTTGTTTTTTATTGTCTTTTTAAAGAGACACAAGGACATTTCCAGAAGAATTCGCTGTCACTTTTTTTAATAATCGTATAAATAATTATACCGTTCACATGCTATCCACTAGAAAAGCGAAGGACACCTTTCGAACCTAACACCTATAGATGATATCTATCGCTCCTCTACCACCCTGGCTTGATAGCTTAGTTGGTAAGAGCATCATGCATGTAATACGAAGGTCGCTGGTTCGAATCTGTTCAAGTGCACATTTTTTTTCAACACTATCGTGCGCTGGCCATATCCAGGGAAAGATTAATAAACATACAATTTTGGGAGATGTTCTACAACCAATCAAGTGCAAATTTAGAGAAATTTGTATCCTCAGAAAATATCCTTGCGTCCTTTAACATTGAATTGGTTTCCAAAATAATAACTAAATCTTTTCCAACACCTATTCTCTGCAATGCAGTACAAATGCAGATACCACAATAGAACACAGCTGTTCGACAGCAGCCATTTTTTATACCCAGTCATTAATAAATCTGTCTCACAGAATAGATAAAAGTGATTATACACCACACATACACTTTTGACAGTTGCTTTCTATCTGGTATTTGTATATGTAGTTGATTTAAAGGCTGACTCATAGATTTCCCGATGAGGGCGCACTTAATTTTCAAACAAATCATGTTTTTTGCATATACATAATGCTTTTCCATATACTAATCACTGTGTGAAATAACTAAGCTCAAATCGAAGTCCTTTATATAGAAAATCCCATCTTTGTTATAAAATTCTGGATCCGGAATTTTTGTTATACACGGCAACCTATGGCACTGTTATACTGTGCATAAATGCTTACTGCATGAAAACGAAAAGCCCAATTCATCTCTAACTTTGGATTTAAGCATTTTAGGTGACTATCTTTAGTTTAAGATCATTATTTTTAATTACTACACAAAAAAATTATATTTTGAAATCTCTGAGTCAGCCTTTAAGTTGTGTGGAACGGCTGTAATTCAGTTTGAATTTTATTGTGGACAATTCTAATATAGATCTTTTATGAAACATCATGGTTTTATGGGGAAGAGTTTAGTGACTGTTACCATTGAAGGCTATATGATATGTGACCTTAGATTTAATTTTATCAAACCAGCCAATAATCTAAACCTTGGCCACAGTAGGTGTAATGGTTTGGGGGGGGGGGGGGGGGGCAGGCGGCGAGGCAGGTGTTTGTTTTCACTTGCAGCAAGTTATGGCTGAAAACAGGTAGGGGGATCAGTGGGGAAGGTTGACGCCCAAAGGAATTTACCTAGGACGGGAAAAAGCTTGCAAATCAGGCTAAATCAGCCTTTTTGCCACTGCTCGTCCCAAGGGAATTTTCACTCCTAACAAGAACCTGACTATGCCCTTGCTCTGATCAAAATTATTCAGTTTTCTTATCCTTGTTTGTCCACCACACTGAAAAATTAGAGAGAAAATCTGTGGAGAGATGCCCCAGACATAAAAATCATCTGGTCCCAATGTGTTTGATGTGGGGCTAGTAAAATGCTGATTATTTATATATACTTTTCAAGTGTTTGTATCAAAGCCAATTTCTGCTAGGCAAGTTAAAACTGAGATTTCTTAGTGATGCTAAAAAATCCAGATGTACACTCAGATCATTCTCGGAACATCTGACAAAGATGCCGGCTGGCTGAGTACTACCTACCAGATGTTGCGTCAAAATGCAAGCTATTTGAATTTCATCTACAATCAAAGAATTCCCCATTAAGGGCTGAAAGAGGGCTAAAGACACTATCAGGTGATTCACCCAAAAGAGTCAAAATATTCATTAATTTATTTTTTGCAACTGAAGAATTTACAGAAAAATGGAAAAGGAGAAAGAGGAAGAAAAGAAAACAGCCAGTGCTAAAAGATATGAATCTCCATCAATAAACAAAAAATCAAGCATTGTACAGTTGTGGGATGATTGTGGGAAGGGTTTTGCAATCTTTTGACTCCTGACCTTTGGACCAAAATCAAGATTACGGTTTTAAATAATTTTATGTTTTTAGAACTAATCCAGCATATAGCCAATACAAATTATTTGCCATAAAATTCATGAGAGTTAGAGTAAAAATGTTTTCAATTTTTAAATATAAAAATACTAAGACCTATTTTTCAAAATTACCAGAGCGAGGCAATTTTCCTGAAACTAGTTGACGGGGGTCATCAAGAGTCGGAGCCTATAAAAATATTACCGGAAGTTTATACAATGCCGATTTGGCTTATTAATGTTGTAGTTTAGTGTCGGTACGAGAAGGCTAAGTAATGACTAAAAAATACCCAATTTTGTCCTTACTTGATTACTTTTAGTCTTCGTACTTGTATATAGGATATGTCGGAATGCCTATGCTTGTTACAGACAAGCAAAAATCTGATTTTTGATGATTTTTTTTATTTTCTAATTTAGAAAATCATTGATAATGCCTTTTTTTTTGGAAACCCTTACTGAAATGATTATATAATGTAATTGGCCAATAAAATGCTGTATTGAAAGCAGGTAGTGTTAAACTTCCTTGTGCCATGCACAAGTAGAATTCCCTTTTATCCAAATTATTTCTGTGATATCTTTGAACAGAAAATGAAATAATTGGCAGCCTGCTTGTGGCCCAGCTGGGGGGGCACTCAAAGTCTGCCTGAAATCACATGACTATATCACAGGACGTAAGAGCCATATGGGCAACTCCCTCTTGAGTGTAGCTGGTAGTGGGGATTTTCATACTTTGTCTAAACTGGATTGTAACAATGGATTGTAACTTGAAATTTGCATAACTGAGAAGTAAATCAACGAAACTGTTTGGATGTAAAATCTGATAGGAACTATGAAAGTACCTAGTTTACATGTGTAAGACACTTGTTATACATACATAATACATTATGGTTCTTGAACAAGACCTAGTGTGTTTCCTTGTGTGCAAATTCATTCAGTAAAAACCAAATGGTATCAGCCAAATTAAATTATGACATAAAATAGAGGTGACATATGGTTATGTCTAGAAATAGAACCCTGGACTGGCATATAATTATTGACAAAGGCGCCATCAAAAGAGAAGGGCAAGGTGTGCATAATCAAGTGATTTGTTGAACACTCAATATATTTGGTTTTTGATAGCAAAGTATGGGTAATGCAAGAAGTGGACCTTTCCCCAGCATGACCTCCAAATCCAAGGTACAGGCACTGGCAAAGTCATTTTAAAGGCATAATCAGTGTGTTTGAGGAAAATTATTTTCATCAAATTTTGCTTTGTAGGAAACAAGAATTATGCATTGATAATTAAGCTGCCCCATAAGTAGGTTTTTAATTGGGCAATAAGTATCTGTATGTGAATTTAGAGAAAACGTAATCAAAATTTATTCAAATGAGCTCATTAATATTCATGTCATGTCCTATCACCCTACCAAATTCTAAGTTAATTGGATGTTGGGTCAGAGTGGTAGAGCAGATTAATTAATTTTTAAAATATGCAAATGAGTCATTAATATTCATAACCTGATGAAAGTATACTGGACGAGACCTCCTCATGCACTATCACCCTACCAAGTTTTAAGTTCGGTGACTATTCAGTTTAAATGGTAGAGTGAATAAGTTCAATTTCTTTCATCCACTAAACCGACTGCCCACCAACCCTATATATTAGGTGTCCCTACAAAAATGGAAAGCCCTTAATTTTTTTGGCACTGTTGTAACGCTCACAATCAAAAATATCCCATCTAAAAGGATTAAGCTGAGAATTGTTTCTTTAGTATAAAAATGGTTAAACTTCTAATTTCCTATAGGAGAAAATACAAAATTCAGTCTATGTTTTATATTGAAATATAAGGAAAAATCTTTAGTTTTCACTTTTAAAGGTGCGTGTTCTGATCGTCTTTGGGAAAGGCTGTATTTTTCTCATTGTCATCCTGAAATTTGAGCCCTCAAATCCATTTCATTCCAAAGATATAAACAAAAAAACGGCAAATTAATGGTTAACCATCAATATTAGCACAGTATTGAATAGGGCTTTGCAATGTGCATTATTGCTTCTACCACCAAAACCGCAAATTTGTTTTCCACGGTACTTGATGGGGCGTATGTGCAAGTGCCAAGCTCTCATATCAAGTAGAGAACACAATTGACATAAATATGAACAAGCACCTTTAAGACATTTCTGAAGCTAAATACAAGGTACAATCTCAACTAAGTGTGATCTAAATCAAAATCACTACATATGACACAATATATAGATACCTTGAAATCTCTCATTGCACCTTTTAAAAGACACCCCTAGATGACCTTTCTTTTATCCCTGAACATCTCACATAACTTATTCGTCAAGGACCATTCTCAGCAACTTTGGTTAAATAAAGGCCTACTCTTTTTGTGCAAAACACCCAGGAGCTGAGTGGCTGAAATATGGCCCAAAAGAGCCCGATTCGCAGTATGTTTTGGCAAAAAACTCAACGATAAAAAGTAGGAGATAAATAGCCATTTAAAGTACACACAAGATTGTCATCCAGATTGAATATTTATTTTATGAACAGGTATTTAAATCAGCAATATTCACTTCCAGTTGAATTCTGCAAAACTTTCCAAAGGACAGATTGCACGATTAAAATGTGATGACAGATGTATCTTGACATGCTTCTGGAACTAGTCGATAGCTAGTGTACTGGTGCAGGGATTATGGGTTCATCACTTAGGTACACATTCATGTATATGGCCAATAACTTCATGGCAGTGGCTACATACCTGCTCCCCTCTGCTATTTATAGAGTCGGGGTAAGAAATGTAAAGTAGATGCGAAATAGTTGCATGTCTTCCCTGATACTGTCCACACCATAACTACCTTTTCTCCACCTACTATGCCACTATCAATGGCGGATCCAGGATTTGAAAAATGTCAAAATTACCGGGGGGCTGAAAGGCTGTAACTGGTCCAAAATAGCTCAAAATGGGCTGATTTTGCAAGAATTTGCAGAATTATCGGGGGGCGCGCGCCCCCTCCCTGGATCCGCGCCTGACTATGGAGTAGCCATTGGGGTAGGTCTTGTAGAGGAGACACATGATACACCTAACTACTGTTTTACTTTGGAAGCACTATTCTGCAGCTGCTGCATCACAAATTGCTCGGTGTGCACTGTGCAGTATCTGCCATGGTAGACATGGGGTTGCTGCAGTATAGCCTACCACACAAGAATCTGGCCATATACTATAGGTTTTCCTGTTCGATTTCGCACAATATTCATCCGAATTCAACAATTGTTTAGTTCAAATTTGTCCCCAAAAATCGAAACTGTACATTTGCCAACTCGATTTCGTCTTTGGTCAAACAATTTCAAACCTGGTGCATTCTATCTCGTCAATGGTCGCACCGGTTCGTCGTGTTAATTCAAGTTCGTCGGTTCATACAATTTCGTTGTACATGGCCAACCAATTTCGTCATTGGTCATCCGGATTCATAAAAATATCATTCGAATTCGCTGTATAGGCCTGCATTGGGCGGGTATCATGCATGCGTTTAAGGCCTAAGATTTGAAATGGCTCTTAACAGGATAGGAAGTGACGTTATGATGGCAATTTTGTTAGTGATGTATCGCTCAGGAGAGGGTGCACTCTAAATAACATGGATTTTAAATTAAATTTGAAAGCTTTTGGTAGGGACAAATCAATTCCAGATATAAATTTGGATCTTATATATATATTTATGTTTAAATGTAGTCATGTCAAAATGATAAACAACTTTTACTGTTCACAACTACAATTTAGAATGGAAGCAGTCAATATTTGGCTTAAACACAAACAGAAAGTATGAAAAGTAAGACAAGAAAATTCACCCCGAAACACCTGACGAACTGAAAAGACCACTTGTTGAAACCCAGTGACCAAAGACGTAATCCAACTACCCATTATATCGCCGTTTTGAAGGTCGGACTAAATTCATAACACAGGACGAAATTGAATGACCATAGCTTGAAGTCATTTGACCATCGACTATTTGGAATGTCAAAAGACGAATCGAGTTGGCAAATGTACAATTTCGATTTTTTGGGACGAATTTGAACTAAACAATTGTTGAATTCGGATGAACATTGTGCCAAATCGAACGGGAAAACCTATATTATATCATCTACATAGCAAAGTTGCCATTGGGATAGGTAGAGTAGACCCATCACTGTACTGTACACCCAATGACTGGTGTACTTTTTAAGTCCTTTCTGGCCATATACTAGTATATCATCTACATAGCAAAGCAGAGTTGCCATTGGGGTAGGTATTGTAAAGTAGACACATCACTCCATACCTAATAACTGGTGTACTTTGGAAGCCCTATTCTGCAGCTACTGCTGCACAAATTGCTCAATGTGCACTCATCAGTAGCTAGTATGGTAGCAACAGAGCAGCCATGCAAATAAGAATTTGGCCTTGCAATAAAGATCACCAAGAAAACTCACTGGCATAGTTACACAATGTTGCATTTATTAGATTACATTATGAAAGGAAAGAGTACTTGGAAGATCATTGCTCTGCTGAAGCTTCCTGTTGATTGCTAAAGGTATCTGTGTTTGACGACTTCCGGTTGGCATATCCTTGTAAGGTGCTATGGTAGAGAGGAATTCCCTTTAAGATTTGGGACGTTGAATCAGTAACCTGAAAACAAATGAAAAAGAGAATGAAATATTATTCTTTACAGACATGTCACCATAAAAAATAAGGACAATAGTCCCAGATTGGTTGTCAGATTAAAAAAAAAACCACATTCTTGGTAAATGTACTGTTTCATTCCCTCCATTCTGTAGGTTGCAGTTTTGCAAAGAAGTGTGTCAGTTTGTATCACACTTTATGTGTGAGTTGTGCCACACTCTCTGTGTGAGCTGTGTCACACTATTATGTGTGAGTTGTGGCACACTTTATGTGCGCAATGTGTCACACTTTATTACTTATTAATTAATTGTTAATTGTTGAATTGTTATTTTTTAAATACATATAAACATTGGCAGCATGGTTCTCAGTTTTCATGGTATGCAGGCGGAGGTACCAAGATTAGGGTTGTCAGGATCCACATAAAACTTAACAGATAACTTTGTCATCACCATAGGGCCCCTAAGTACCCCAGGGCCCCTTTTCCAACTATACAAGGGTTCCTTTAACTAACTGCCCCATAGTCCAAGGTCCTAACTACCACAGGGTCCCTTACAAACTACCCAAGATCCCCTTCCCATCTCTCTCAATGTCCTTTCCCAGCTGCCACAAAGCATTCTTCCCAACTAACCCAGATCCCCCTTCTCAGCTAACACAGGTTCACATTTTAACAGAGTTCCCCCCTTCCAACTACCCCAGGACACATTTCACTACTATGTCCACTATCCCAAATACCTAAAGGTTACACTTTCCAGACTGGCCAATACCCAACTACTCATGGGTCCTTTTTCCAAACTACCCCATGGTCCTTTTCCAAATAACCCAGATTTCCCTTCCCAATTTCCCCTGGGTCCCATTCCCAACTACCCCAGGCTTGCCTTTCCCAACTACTCCAGGGTTCGCCTTCCCACAGCTGTTTGACCCCATGCAAATTGTCTCTTTTACTTTCAGAACAATTTTAAGCAGTAGCGACACAATTTTGACAACTGTTAAAAGTAGGGACATGCAAGAGCCATTACCTCTGCAAAAATCAGAAAAATCCATTGTGGGAATCTTGCCATACTACGTGAATCAAAAAAATTGTGCAACGGTTGCAGATGATCTTGACCTTGATAAAGTCACTGAATCATAGATTTGTTATTGTTTTAATAAAGCAAATTTAATATACTTCCAAATGTTGAAAAAATGAAAGAAAACGATTTAAAAATAAGCCAGATATGACCAATTTTGTAAGCACATCCCTTTTTCCTCCTTTCCTTTCACTTCCATTCCCAAGGGGATTTACACAGTTAAGCAAGAACACGTCAATGTACGATATACGGGGCATAGCATTATGAAATAATGACCCATGCTATTTTGTTTAATTGATCTATGAATAGCCATGATCTCCTTCATTGATCTTCAAAAAGAATTTAATGTTCACACAAAATCTCACCCAATTAATCCTGATGTGTAAATGAAAACACTACTACTGTAATCCAGGTATAGATACAAGTTATGCCAATTAAAGGGACTAAACTCTTTGCAATATCCTAAACAATGGGAAGATCTTGTTTTCTTGCTCTGCAACAGGTGAATTGGTGTTTGGATTCGTCATATCAGTTGGCACATTGGTATAAATAAATTCATTGATTAATCCGATAGTTGAAATAATCAAGAAAATGTAGCAAAGGCATCATGATATTGATATTGTACATTCTCACAAACACAAGTTTAATGTGTGTTAATTCCATAGGAATGGCGAAAAAAGGGTGTTCTTACAAATTTGGTCATATCTGGCTTATTATTTAATCGATTTCTTTCATTTTTTCAACATTTGGAAGTATTTTAGATGTGTTTTATAAAAACAACAACCAATCTATGATATAGTGATTGCATTACGGTCAAGATCATCTTTAATCCTTGCACAATTTTTTTTGGTTCACATAGTATAGGCCTGCAAAGGTAATGATTTGTATGTTATAGCGCCCTCTATATGCCCATTCTCCATAGAGAGATGTGTTAAACTAGAATTTAAAGAAAAATCATGTTTTCCCACAATGAAATTTTGAAAAATTTGTACAGGATGTGGTCAGTGGTATAAATAATCCAAATTACTTGTCAAAAGTGTGTTGCCGTTGATATTTTTGTTTTATCCTGCTTTTGTTATAATAAATGAAATTTTTCAAACAGCTGTGTTCCCAGCAACCCAAATGTTCGATTTCAGTGTTTGCCAATCACCCCTTCCCCCAACACTTCATTACCCTTCCCCATCCAATTCAGGTTCTTATTTTAACTAAATCAAAAAAAGGAATGAAAAAATATTTATAAAAATGCAATTTTGTTATTTTTTTTAATTTTAAATCTCATTTTATCTTGATCCATATTTTAATCTTTATTTTACCATTTGTCATTTGTTTTTATTAATTTCTTTGTAATTGTTTAAAAATACTTTTTTCTTCATATATACTTCTATTTTTATGTAATTGCCATTTAAAAAAATAGAGTTCATGTTTTATCTTTTTAAAATAGTATTTCTTTTTTTTTTGTCATATTTGTCCATTAAATGCTTACATTTATTGCTTCACTTGTTTTTTTTTATCTTAATTGATATTTTTAAATTAATTTGTATTTTTTATTTTGTAAATTGATTTTTGTTGTTTTTAATTTCCTTAAATTATTGTTTGTACTTTCAATTTTTTTTTTATTTACTGTCATAATTAATATAATATATACAAAACTGAATACCATGCCACATCTTTCCTGAACTAATTCCTGCCTGGCTTTTTTTTTTTTCAATTTCTATTTTATAATTGCCGTACTTTTTTTTTTTTTCCATTAATGTATTTTTTTTTAATTTTTTGGCTAATTATGTATTTTTTCATTTGTTTTTTTTTTTTAATTATTTTAATTTTTTGTTTTTTTCAAATTTTAATTAGTTGCATTATTTTTTATTATTATTCTGGCGCTTTTATTTTAGTATTGAATATCTATATTTCATTATTTTGGGGGGTATTGCTATTACTTTTTGTATTTATTTTTGTTCCTATCAGTTTTGTTATTACTTTATATTTTTAATTAAATTTGTTCATATATTGATTTTAATGATTTTTATATGTTATTCATTTAATTTATCATTGTTGTTCTTTTTGATTCTTTTTAATTTATTCTATTAACTTTTGTTGTTAATTTGTATATATTTTTTATTTTAAGTTTTTCATTTAGTTTAACATAAAACAGACATACAGACAGATGTGCTTGTAGACCATACACCTTGGACAAGATATGATGAAGACCAAAACATGATAGTACCCTCACTGACAAAAAGAGAACTGGACCCACATTTTAGCAAATCTAAAGATTGGTGGACGATAGACCTCCAACTACACAAAACTTGGAAAATCAATGTGACCAAGCCCAAATATAAATGGTCTTCCTTGTAAATCTTTTTCTAAAATTCATGACCCCTTTTGCTGTTTAAAATTATTGATTTCAGTTGTTACACCAGACTAGTTTATCAGTCCCTAAGTTGCCTCCAACATATAAATATTGTCAATGTCATGGGAAATAATTGTCTTAAATATTTGTCTCCTTATAAAACTGCAGTGGACAACACCAACAATGCGACAAACCACACTGATCACTGAATTAAACTTACGAATGCTATTAGTACATTAATTTTTTGCACTTTTGCAAAATGTTTGAACTCTCAAAGCTGTGCCAGTTGTGTTACAATGTTAACTACATTTTATTTAATCAAATTGTAAAAAGAGAAAAGGTGACTGTACTTTCCATCGAAGGCCTTGGAACAATTTCAATTTGAACTATAAAGAATCTGATAATTATCCAAATATTGACTGCTATGAGGGGCCATGGTGTGAACAATGCCCAAGGTGATCTCGAAACCATACTTGGATGCCATGATGCCCCGAGGCGTAAGCCTCAGGGCATAGTATGGTTTCGAATCACCGAGGGGCCTATGTTTCAACAATGCCCCGAATAAAAAGCCGTCAATATTTGTTTATATACCGATATATAGATATCTTGTCATCTATTGGGTTAAAAGAAATTCTCAGCCAATATTACTTTAAACAGAGGCCGACTATTGTTAGGCCATGGTTTAAGTAAACATTTTGTGTAACTTACCGATAGTTTCTCCAGGATCTCCACTTCCACGTGTTTCCCATTAAACCAACTCCCAATTAAACACAAAAACGCGAACAGTAACAATTCCAAAGTTCACCCTTCTTCCATCTTCGTACTCCATGGCAACATTTTTTTTAAAAATCCCCGACAGAAATACCTCTTCAAATTGCTTTGTAATTCAAACTGCTTTTTTTTTTTTTTTTTTTTTTTTGTTTAAACGCATATTTTTTTAAAAATATTAAAAAAAACACATTTAAAAGTTTTTTTTGGGGCCGTTTCTACTTGTTGTAGATATTTACCACACAGTGCTGGAAGTTGAATGTGGTTTTGTTGGTTTTTTTCTGCCATTTGGCTGCTTGTTGTGTTTGAATGTTCACAGGCAAACCGCACGGTGCCAGGAGAATTTGTTTTCTCTGGTCATAATCAGCTCAATGTCATCAAGTTCCTTATCGTCACTCACTATATTGTTAGCACAGCAGATGTTAAAGAATTTCCTGCAGAGGTGCCTGAATGTCGGATTAATGGTTGATGCTATTGCTTGACACATTTCTTTCTGTTCTTTGGCCTCACTGGTCCTCGCATAGTATTTTTATTGCTTGCTTCTGAGTGGTGCCCAGACCCTGTCATGATGTCGCGATCTTTGAATCCATCTTGATTCAAGTTAGTGCAGCTATCGCCCGTAGGCAAATGATTGTGTCAACCGTGTACCACCATCTCTGATGATACTGATTTCATTGTCTCCGAGGGTATTCTTCTTCCCAGATGAACATTACAATACCTACGGGCCCTGACTCGGATGTATTTTCCATAGGCCGACTCCTCGGTTTTTGCCAAAACCTGGTGCATTCTGGATGAAGCTTTTCCACATAGGAAACAGGAAAGACGAAACAGGGCAACGCGGACCTCCTTTTTGCATCATAATACCTCCCTTTGGCTTTTTCTCGTTGCTTCCCCATGATTATTCTTTTGTGAGGGTATCTCTCATTTCCTCAGAGACTCAGAGTGATGTAGCAGCATTTTTTTTCCCCCTTGCTCATGGAAGTTCAATCTTTCACAAACGTCATGTCTCGTAAGTTCTCTTCCTGCAACGATTGCAAAAGTACAGCATTATATCCACGGGGAACACCTTGTCCTGTAGACCTTGTGGATCATTCCAAATCCAGTGACTCTTGAATTAAGGCATGTCTTCGGCGATCTGGGATTCTTGTGATTACACACCCTTACCTTGCTGTTCAGGTTTCTGAGAAACAATTTGAAAACTCGTGAAATTTAGCAAAATCTTCATGACCTTTATTATCAAATTTCCTTGTGTTGAGGAAGTGACTTGGAGTCCAAAACGGATCGCCATCTCGACTTGTTTTGGCTTACAAAGTGCCATTTTTTCTGTCGGCCAAGATGCGTATAATTTACCGAGCAAGTCATCGAACTCCGAATTCGGCAACCTTTCCACGTCCTGCAGATTGGTCGTCAGCACCGCCTGTCAATAACCTCGAATATTCATCTCATCACGGCGTATTTTACCTGCCGTTTGGTATTAAAGCACTATCAGCTGCGTCATGATTCCTTTAAGACCTTCGTCATCTCCAAGCTCAAAGCGTGGGCTTGGCGATTCAGCCATTTGCGCGCCCTTTTTCGTGTGTTTGTACCCGGGTTAGTTCCAAGCACTGTGTGGTAAATTGAAACAAAAATTTTCCTAAAAAGGCTGATCGTCTGCTACCACACATAACTTGTAAACCCGGTGAGTTCGCGCTGCATTCATCTCTTACACCAGCATCAATAATGTCCCTCATAATACGGATTGATATATAGTCCGTACAGCAGTCTCTATGTTTGGTAAGTGTCCAGGGGTATAGTCAAATGAATGAGATGCCCGCTCTCCCCGGGGAAATGCATTTTTGGTAATGCCTTTGAAGCTAGTTTGAATTTTATGCCTCCACTTTTTAACCAATCAATGACAGGGATCTATATGAGGTAAAAATATTATTATGTCCATTCTTTTAAACGTCTTGGGTACTACCACCTATGATATCTATCTCTGTGGATGGTTCATTACAGGCCACAAGATGAGATAGCCCTCTGAGTAACCAATCAAAATAGTCTTTCTGAATCTCTGTGTAAGCCATACTACCACTACGTACGCCCTGATTTGATTTTTACACTGATATTACCTCCAAGTAACTAATCAAAATAGCCACCTTTGTTGATCCTGCACTTTTTATTTTTATTCATGGTTCCACAGATATCCTAACAGTAAGCTATTTTAAACAGTTAACCTCATTTTAAATTTTAACCCAGAAAAGGTTTTGGGGCCAAAAATAGACCTTCTATATATCTGTATGCACCTTTGAAGCTTTTCTTACCATGTCCATGATTGGTTAATCACCTCATATTATGCCATAAATAACCCAGAGGAGGGCGGCCAAGAAATCCCAATTTCAGACGTCGCCATTGGTTTAACACGTAAAAGCCAAATCTGGATGAAAAATTCTGAATTTTTTATATGTTGTCAAGGAATATTTTCTTATTCCAAAACCGTTGGAGTTGAAGAATCAACTCCACTGGAAGGGTTGTTTCTGAATTTTTTTGTATTAATAACGAATGACGACGAGGTCGTATGTAGGTCATGGGAACACCCATGACCGACCCACATCAAAGCACCCAAATTGGTTTGTGGTTTGCACTCCGTATTGCTGTAATTTCTTTTGACATTTTTGGTGAATTGCTATAATGAATGAGGCTTGGCCGCCACCGCCTGAAATAACCAATCAAATCAGCCAGTAGTAGTGCCGAGGAGGTTAAAATTATAAGTTAGGTTTGATTCACAGCTGTTTGACCCCATGTAATGTCTCTTTTATTTTTAGAACAATTATAAGCAGTTGCAACACAATTTTGACAACTGAAAAATTATAAGTAGGGACATGCAAGAGCTATAACCTCTGCCAAAATAAGAAAAATAAATTGCAGGAATCTTGCCATAAAGGCCTACAAAGGTCATGATCTGTATGTTATAGCGCCCTCTATAGGCCTATTCTCCATCGAAAGTAAAAGTAGATTTCTAAGAAAAATAATATTTGCCCGCAATTAAAGTTAGTGGAATAAATAATCCAAATCAGTTGTCAAAACTGTGTCGCCGTTGATATATTTTGTTTTATTCTGGTTTTGTCATAATAAAATAGACTATCAAACAGCTGTGGATTTTGGTATTGTCTCTTATTACCTTACCTTAACCACCACATAGTCCCCAGGCTGCATAGGTCTTGTAACCTTTGACCCTTCCTCAATTGCCACAGCTGTCCCTGGGATAATCACCCTTGTGTTGCCATCATTCCTGCCTGCAAGATCTGTAGCTGACTTCTTGCTTTTCTGTAATGAACATGTTATGAATACAAGCAAGGTTTTGTTTTGTTTTTTAAAAATTTATTTACTCTTACCAGGTTACTCGGTGTAGGGGGAGTTTCCGTAACCTGACCCATCTGACACACTTTTTCTGACACACTTTTTCTGACACACTTATGAATTACGAAACCCTTCACGGAATAAAGGATAGGTTTCAGAATTCATAAGTGTGTCAGATGGGTCAGGTTACGGAAACTCCCTGGTGTAGGGGTACATCCCAATTCATGAAGACTTTTTTTTTTTCATTCAGAGCGATAAATTTAATTCCACAAATAAATACCAATCCTAATTTTGGATTATCAGAAAAAAATGTTTTATTTCTTTTCCAACTTGTGGAAAATTTATGCATGCTAAAGTGCAAAATTATGCTTTAAATTTACACTTGAACCTAATTCCAAATTACTACTATAACAATGATAGTATGCATAGCTCTCACAGTGTCAAGTGTTTATAATATATGAATGTTTAAAGGAGGATGGCCTGATTTCATTATGTAACACTTTCCTCTTGATAAAACGACCTTGACTCCCATCTGTGAAATTATGCCAATAATTCAATCCGTGTTGATAAAAGCACTAAAAATGTGATTTTGGTAAGCCATGAATACTTTGTTAAGCAATATTGTCAAAATGGACATTTCTTGCGCATCATCCAAACCAAACACTTTCAGCGATAAGATTTCACAGGTAAATGAGAAAAATAGAGCTGCTTTTCATTTACTACTGTTGTAGACTATATGTCCAAAATGGACAGTTTTTGCTCATAACATCCAAACCAAACACTTTCAAACTTTCAGCGATAATTTCACAGGGTAAATGAAGAAAATAGTAGCTTTCATTTACAAACAACCATAATTTTGACAATTTCCTGGTGAAAACAGGGGGGTCCTGGAGATGAGGCTAATGTTTTACATTGAAACATAAGCAAATCAAAATCACCTTTTATCTCTTTTAACACATTTCTGTAGCAAAATACAAGGTAAGAAATCTATTGAGTGTCTAATCTATATGAAATTACTATTATGACACAATATTTGGGTGCCTCAAAATCTCTCGTTGTACCTTTAAGGGGTCAACTAAATGAACCTGGACCCTTGAGATTTTTCGGCCACCGCTAACCCTGGTTGAGACCTGTGTTTTACATTTTTCAGTTACATTGCTGGCATATTCAATAACACAGGCATTTGACTTCTGGTTTATAAATAGAATTCTGTGATAATAACCTAAACACAATCAACCAAGGTTGAAAAGGACAATTGACTGGTGAACCAATTCTCATGGTTTCCCATATTTGGTTACCCATATTTGAAAATAAATTTGGCTGACAAAATGTACCTTTTGACGTAACAAGTTACACATACAATTCCTTACCCCTTCAATGAGCACCAGTTGTTCACTACCTATCTGCCGTGCATTGACTTCTGCCATACCAAGCCTACTGGCCTCTATGATCTCTCTCAATCTCCTCTGTTTCACCTCCTCCGGAACATCATCCTGCATCTTGTGATAAGCATGGGTTTTCTGCAAACAAAGCATAGTGCAGAACTGATTACCTGTGGGAGTCAGGAATCACCATACAGACATTCAAGTTGTTACTGATGTTCCTGCTGATGTTTCACCTTTATGATTGTTATTTTCCAACAGGTTGATCTGTGGTTGAGATATGGCTCCACTAAAGAACTAATATGGTGGGTTCATACTTGATCGCTGGACATTGGCCGACGCTAGCCTCTTGAACATGTATTTTTCTATTTCACGAAAAGAAAAAAGTAAACCATACAAATTAATACACATTTGAAAGTGCATTTCGTTAGGTTTCCGATACCGAAAAGATCTTTCCAAAAGGACACACATTGACTGAGTTATGGCCGACTGAAAATTTGTACCACTTTTCATTTTATCCACGGATTGTTACTGTTTTAGCTGTCTTCTTTTGTTCTTGGATCAGTCAAAATTCCATGTATCATGTACAGGGCCTTAGCCAGGGGGGTGAGGGGGGTGCGATGTACCCACCCAAATCACCAAAATTTTAAACAGGTCCACAAAAATGATGTGTGTGAGCGAAGCGAGCTAGGAAAAAATAGGGGTTTTAGGCTTTTTTTTGTCAAAAAAGGGCAATATTTGGGCAAAAAGGTCCACTTTTGCCAAATTTACACCCCCTCTATTGTGAAAAGGTCCAAATTTTGGGGAAAAGGCCCACTTTTGGAAAAATCCGCACCCCCAGAAAAAATCCTGGTTACGGGCCTGATCATGTACAAGTACACACACATCACTTATGCCATGTAAATCTTGCCAATGTGATTAAGTGACTTACCTGTCTCATACTGTATGCAAACAAGAATGCATAGTTGTACTTGATGAGTTTCAGCAGTGACAGTGTGTCCTGATGCTCTGCCTCTGTCTCTCCACAAAAACCAGCTATGAAATCACTGCTTAGTGACACACCTGGTAATATGCTGTAGACATGGTTCACTAAATCAATGTAGGCTTCTCGGGTGTACCTATTGAAAAAGAAATTGTAGAATTTAAAGTTATTGTCCGATTTTTTAGACGCTATTTTTTCTGGCTCGCTGCGCTAGCCGGGTAGACCCATATTTATTTCCAGTCGGTTCAAAATTCTGAAGGGGGGTTAGGTGAGTGCCAGGGCAAGCCAGGGAAACCTTCTCCCTTTCCATTCCCTTTCTCTTCTTCCCTCGCCGGCGACGTTAAATTATAAAATCGTTCTGTTTACCCATAAGGAAGCTGATTGGTCGTAATCATTTTGGGTGAGGGCTTTTGTATATAAAAGCCTTACAACCATGCAAAAATATCGATTTTGAAAAATCTTGAGGGCGCACTATTTTTCAAATGTGCCAGTGTCTCTTTAAGACAGGCAACACAATAGCAGTAGCTTAGCTGAGGAAAGCTGTGCACACCTAAGGGCCCAAAGTGAAATGATTTCTTTTTCATATAGTTGAAAAATAAATTTGGGCTACTTCATAGGACCTACTTTACAGCCTAATTTCTTACTTTTTCTGATGACTAAAAACAAAACCAAAACAAATATCTCAAAAAATTGAACAAAGAAGTGTCCTACAATACAAATTTTAAAGCTAAGCATGCAGTATTCTGATGAAAATCTTTTGTCCTTAGGCTTAAAGAAAAAATGGTTTGCTTGTTCTCCACCACTAATTTGGGGATAAGGTCGGTCATTGGGAAAAAGCTTTTGTTTTATATTCTTTTTATAAATCAGAACCAAAATTTCAACTCAAAGTCTAAATAAGAATTAGAGTTTGGCAATTTAAGATTTTTATTATCTCACTTTGTTTAAAAACAGTTGGAAGTTTCAAGAAACTGTTTAAAA
>JAMKCH010030860.1:0-16329 GCA_023653785.1 Ophioderma brevispina | reverse complement strand
AATGTGCGAACTCATTCTTTTTGAAGAGTGACAATTTTCAATTGCCATAATGTCATATGTCAAAGGTCGGATTTTCATTTTTATTGTGGTATGTGGTTCCTTACGTGCCCCCATTTATTTGTGTTAGTGCCATGATCAAACTTCCACGGGAAAGTGGTTATCTGGGTTGGTTCCCTAGGACCCCCCCCCCCCCCCCCCTGGGCACTAACGGAAGTTTTTTAGCTTGGGCACTAATTGGTTTAATTTTTAGTAACTGAAATGATGACCCTCAAATATTTAGACCCCTTTTTACAAAGAAAATAACCTCTAAAAATAAAATTAGATACGGGGTGTTCCTACCATGAGACACAAACTCAAAACAAATAAATATAGGAAAAAAAATAAAGAACAATCTAAATTTAAGATTTTTTGAGAAATATTTGCATTTCTTGAAAAGCTATTTTGATGGACACTACTAGTAATTCATGAAAAAGCTCGTTTTCCTGAACGGCCATATGGATTTGTATAGTTTACCGTTCAGGAATTGTGATAACGAAAACGACCAAGAACTGTCCAACGTAGTACTTTGCCTTATTCGAAGAACTTTTAGCACGAAAAAACCATCAGATTAAGCAGGGCATTTTTAGATAACTTGAACGTACGGGTCCCATTGAAACCTGTGTTGTGCGAGTTGTAATGAGATGGAGGATGAGCTCGGTAATTCTACAGTCGTTCTCGATGCGTGTCGACCAGTCGTTTGGTCTTGGTCCTTGTGGGTGACAACAGAATCAGGTTACAGGTGGACCGTTTTGTGCCGTAAAGAGACATGTTTAAATCGATAATTATTGGTAACCGCTTTCCAACTCCAATAGCCATCTCCAAAGCAATCCTGCAGCAGCAGCAGCATCTGCGATTGACCCCAACGGCGGTAGATCCTAACACGCGACAAACAACGTCCTTGATCACAAAACTCAAAAAAGTCTTATTTGTAAACAAGTAGGTATTCGCTACCACACACTTGCTATGCTAGTTATTTTGGTGTGTAAAGTGTAAAGAAACGTATGGAAAATGGCATTTATTAAAAAGGCGGCATTCATCATTTTATTTCAATCATGCTTTGAGATTGAGCCTTCAATTTCAATTCAATGTACAAAGTTTATTCCTGACTCAACGTCAACGACAACGTCTTTGATATTGTTGCTATGTAATGAGAGGACGTATCTTGTGAATACACCCATCTAATGTGTGTCCTCAGTTTGCTCAGTACAAATAGTTCGCAAGAACCCTAAATATACGAGCAAATATAATCAGACGATTCTTAATCGGAATGACGTTTATGGCCCGCTCTATTTTAGGTTTGCAGAAGAGTATACTCAAAAACGTGTAGCAGCAAAATTACTGAATTCACAATCACCACTCAGATAAAATTACTCACCCAAGTTGTTTATAATACGTCTTTAATACAATTTATATCAACAGTGATTGCAAAAACGGCTTAAAATAAACAAAAATACATCGACATTTTTTTTTGTTTCACCATGTTCAATGTTGAGTAATGGCGATCGTAAGTAGTATTGCCGCGTCGTCATGTTGTGGAACTAACAAATTATATGGGAAAGGATTTCCCCCCCACGAATTTGTATCTAGAATTAATCATTATGAATTTTATGCATCTATTGATAAAAGACCTTCTGAGGTAAGTGTGCGCCTTGTTTAAGAGCGAGGATATATAAACAATTTTTCTTAGCTTCGAAAAACGGCGAATATTGCGAACCTTTTGCTTCGGAGTCTTTCATTTTACAGCAGTGCACTGCTAAGGTTATTGTATACGGACGTGCTTCTACCGATGATGCGAGTACGCCAATTAAAAACGGTTCATCACGGTAGAAGTTCCTTTACTAGTACAAACCATCACACCAGAACAGTTACCGCTGAGAGGGGGGGTCAAAAGGGGGTATTGACCCGCACCGCAGACCCTGGGTCCAGCTAGGGGCCCCGGGATCCTAGGGCCGTAAAAATAAAAGTTGGCCTTTGCGGTTATGAAAACCCCCAAAAAGTCGGAGAGGGAGAGGAGTGAGAGATGGGATGGAGAGAGAGGGGAGAGTGAAGAGAAAAGAAGAGCTTGGGGAAATGGGGCCCGTTGCCGTTTCCCCTCCTGCCGACAATCAATGATACAGTCTAATTCCGTGAGAAAATACTCTGTAACACACGAAATTTCATTTTTTTGCGCTACACGCGGTTATAAATTTAGTGCGGGCCTCTCATAGTTGAAAATACCACAAAAAGCAAGTGTGCAGATCTGTTCACAAAAACCCACCTTTAATTTAAACCCACCCCTTGTATATGAAACACCTTATTAACGAGAGTTATAACCCACCTAAAGACCTTTTGCTTGCGAGGGAAAACGGCGAGCCGGGATCAGTATCGTACCTACATCTAATTATGATATGAATGTTCAAAATTGTAAGTCCATTGACTGCGTCTATATTGGCAAGGGCCACATAGGCCTACACTCACATATAAAGACTATATGCTCTCCATGTATTTTTTTTATTAGCTTATGAATCTTTCAGCGGTCAGTCCAATGCCTAGACTCCGTCCCTATCATTCGTTCATGACATCATGCCCAAGGCTACGGCATACACTTCTTCAGAACAGAAATGAGTCTGAGTTTGAAAAACAAAAATCAAAATTAGCTCTATCATTATCAGGTTTTTGGAATCTCATTTCATTCTTACTATATTTGTTTCTTACTAAACGCACTCGTTTAATAAATCAATAATCAAATACATTTTAAACGGCACAAAGATGGCAAAGAACCTCAAAATGTTACCGAATTTGGCACCCTTGAAAAGCGAATTCCCATCCCCCGGAAGTACAATTATTTTTTATCTTTGGCTATTAAAACACAAAATTAAGTGGGTTGAAAGGCACCATTAGCACCAGAAACAACCCCCCCGTTATAGGGCCCTTGCACCGAAGGTAATGATATTGAATGGACTTTTGTTTCCCTCCAGATCATCACGGATCAAGAATACAATGCTGCACCTGGTTCACCTAGAACATTTCAGCTATTTCTACAGGTGATTCCTTTGATTCTTCTGCATGCTGGGTTTTCTGAGGCAGTCCTGGCCAAGTAACCTTTGACCTGCCGTGCAAGCGGCCCTATACTGAACACACGCGAAAATGTTGAATTTTCTCCCGAAATTCCTATTGCGCGCTACGGGGGTATCTCTCTAGTCGGCATCCCACCGTCTTGTTGTTATACTGGCGGCCATTTTGGAAACGAACTGCCCACTGAAAGCTGGGAATTATTTCACACAATCAATGATTGCGCGAAATCTCAAGCTGTGCATGGTATTCACAATCTAATTTTAGCATATCTTGAGTAATAGCAAATTAATAATTATACAATCGTACAAGAAAATCTTATTTAGATCTCTTCATTTGATAATTGACATGGAGTGTTTGGCTGTAATTTTCAGTTACAAAAAATATGCACAACATTCCTGAGTTCGCAAAGCAATGCGGAAAAAAAACAACAGAAGTCGGCTGATTTCATTCGTTTCAGAGCTTTTCAGCTTGGAACAGATGCGAATTACACCGCTCAGTTTTTGCACGCTTTTTTAAGAATACACCATTTTATTTTTCACCTCCCCCCCCCTCCCAAACCCACGCTTTTTGAGGATTTTTTGATTTTTCAACCCACGCTTTTCAAAGCGTCCGTGCACACTATTAAAAGTTACAAGGTAATATTTTTTTTTAAAACGGTTTGGTCATGATTATAAGTGGACTACCTACCAAGGACTACCTTACAATTTCAAATGTTTTTCTATCAAATATAGATGAGAAAATTTTTTTTGGAAAGGGAACATACAAGAGTTCCGTGCTTTGGCCGTGCACCCACCCCGGGTCGCTTCAAATATGAACTCTCCATGAACACTTTTTATCATTTCTGATTTGAACAAACTAAAACAGCAGCTATTTTTAACTTTAGAAACTGTTTTTCCATCATCTACATTAAAAAGTGAAACATTACAAATTTCTATTTGTTTCTATCAAATTTTCATGAGAAAGGTGTTTTGGAAGTGAACAATGAAGTCTCTGCGCGAGGGGGACACCTAGTTTCTTGCTAACATAACTCCACATTATGTCCTTTAACATGTTGTCATTAACGGATGGGTAGTTCTGCAAAACCACCGTGGGGGATACATTTCACCTGTCACCTACCTCAACTTCGCCGATCTCAATCACCTCCAAATGAGCGATATACCCTGCTTTCATACCACTACACTTTGGATTCTATATAACGCGATGACATATAAAATGAAAAAAACTTGTAAAAGAATTAGAAATTAAAAATTTTGAAGGAAATTGCGACTACAATAACTTCTGCCCACTCGGGTATGAATGGAAGCCATACATTGACAAGGTACCAGAGAGGTCTTACATACGTCACATGGGTCAACACGTGTTCGTTGTTTATCAACAAGGTTAATTTCGGGGCTGTTTTCTCCAGTAAGCACTGAGTACTGGCCCCTCGTTATAAACTACCAACATAACGGCTAGAGTTGGAATAGAAGCAACATTGTAACCGCCGTGCGTATATTAGAGGCAAAGGGATTCAGATTTGGTACATGGTTACCGGTATGTGACTTCCGGATCAAGGGTCACATTTATTCAGGCCGGTTGCAAACGAAATCTGCATGAGAAAGGTGGTTTCACCAAAAAAAAAATGCTGCATTTCTTCTCTTTTTAGACAACTTTCTGAGGATTAGCTTTTTCACAAGGTAATTGATTATCTAAGGAAAACATATATCAACTTGATTCTGATTTTTTGATATTTGTTCCGTCGCCATGGCAAAAGTGGCTCTTGAAATGGCGCTACTCATGCTGGTAACAGGGGGAAAGGTATTCCATGTGGCTTTGGAAGAGAACTCCACATCCGTAATGACAACATGTTAACGAATAATGTGGAGTTATGCTTAGCAGAACTAGGGGGACACCCCTCCCGCACACACCCCGGCAGTTTCCATAAACAAAACATGAATATTCAAACAAAAACACCCTTAGGTGTATCGATCAACTACATATAAAGTCCCACACGTGACACCCCTCGCTGCACGTCATGGCCGCTTCGAAGCCACTGAACTTCAAAATCCCCCATGGGGTTCGGGAAAACGAAGTTGGTGTTTAAAGGGGCCCCGAAACTCCAATGTCACTCATCCACGCCATTTCTCAACATTTCATGAATACTTTAATCAACAACACCCACAATGGTGTGCATGTGGCGTGCTGGTTGTTTATGTTATGATCATATATTTGCAATGCCCAAACCTCTTTTCCTTGATTTTTATGAAATTGAAGCAGTGTAATTTTTCAGTATTCTTAGGTCACAACTAAAAGTGATTTAGATTAAGTTTTAGACTGATATTGACTATTTTTGAGGCAATACAGCAATGTAACAACAACTTATGAGCCATGTTATTCCAATGATTGTAACCCAGTGGTCCGACTTTTATTTTTATCACTGTACCGATTATCGTATCGCTGACCTGCGGTTTCACAAGAAATCATAGTTTTCGATTCTGTTTAAAGTGTGTGTGAAAAGTGGTCTCACAACTTAAAAGCTACTGCTTTACATGCTTTGATCTAAAAATAGCTAGGGATGTTGTTCTGATGTGTTAGTTTTTCCTTTTTGCACATTCGATGGTCAAAATTGGACTATTTGTGGTCCACTAATTACCATTTTTGCAGGCGATGAAGGTCATTATTGTTTTGTTACTAAAGTTGGATTAGAGGTTGCGAACTTGTGTTAGGCCAATGCTGACATGCCTACATGCCCAAGTTTACCTATCAATTTCATTTAATCTTACCCGACGACCGCTACAACAACTTTTGGCATAGAGCTAGAAAACGCTATTTTTGTGAGTCAACTTTCTCAGAATTTTGAGAAAAAATCATTTGAAAATTTGAATATTTAGGGATTTGTTTCAAATTTGCCATTGCCTTCCTCTCTTCACAGAACCACCAGTATTAGTTTTGCATGGAGAGTAATAGTACATGTAGCTTAAGGTGGATGTTTTGTTACAGAGAGAACAAGTATATTTAGCTTGTCCGCCCATCGCCGAGCATGAGCGGTTAGAAGGGAAATTTGCGATTATAATAAATCGTATTAAAATTAACCTGCCTGGTAAAATAGATTTTCATCATTTAATAGCTTGTTTTTCACTCTTCACAGGTAATATTTTTGCGTTTTAGTATTCTATGCCTTCCGCATACATGTACGTATTCAACAAAATAAAAGATTTGAAGAAGGACTAGGCTGGAATGCCACTGATGGGATCCGGATTGATGATCACGTTATGGTCATGATTGAACATTCTGGTTCGAAGTGTAGTAGTAGTACCATATAACCCAGATACATGTCTCTGTCAAAAATGTCCTATGCTCACACATCACCCTTATGGGGCTATTACACGAGGCACCAGATACCGGGACCAATCAACATCTGATGCGGAATCAATATTATGTGGCCTGCATGGTGTATTCAGTCCAAAGGTGCTCTGACAACTCCATAGTCATAAATTGGGTCTGTGGGTCAAGCTAGTGTATTACATACACAGACCATGGAGGTAGGAGAGAGGAGAAAAGGCTCTTCCCAAATCCCTTGACCGATGATCATCGCCGCGCTCGGTAAAAAAGTAGTAAAACTATTGATTGCAAAAACAATTACAACACGGATCAATATTGATGCTGATTGCATGTTGGCATAACATTGCATCGATTGTTATCATAGTTAAGCAGATACGCAAAAACATATACTGTAAGAATGTGCATTTCTTTATAAAAGCATGAAACTTGGCATAAATGTTAAAATTAAATTACTGATATTGATTATTTAAGATATGGAACCACGTCACCGTCAATCATCTTCAAGGTCAAACAGGTCATTTGGGTCATTTAGAGATCAATTTGAGGTCATTATTAAAAGTAGGACGATAGCATGTTCCTAAGATGAGTTAATGATTCTAGTTTTTACTCGTACTTTCAGGTTTAAAAACTTGAATGATTGTAACGCCGTATTTCTTAAAGTATGACATGTGGAGACGAAAATCTAACTGGAAGATGGGAAGGGAAAGAAAAAATGTGTATCTAAACAATGACACTAAACTTCACAGTGTCCGAAGTGCCCGTTTTTAAATTTTCCCCAAGTGGCCACATTTTAGTGAATATGGACCTTGGCCGATTGTTTAAAAGGACGTCCATTGCCATATTTACCACCCAGATCTGTAATGTACATCGATGCAATTTGATGCACATGCATTCAGCATTAACATTGATCTCGTAGTACGTTGTTATTTAGGAAATGAATCAAAATCCTATTTTATAGTATTCATGTTTTTAGGAAATATACAGATGAATAAATTCGTTATCCAATATTCAACGAGTAGGCCTAGCTAGGGATAGGCCTGGCCCTATATCAATTTATTTTTGCCATTTTGGTTTTCATTACATCTTGTGGGCAAGGGGGGGGGCAACATTTCACGGCGGAGACTGTAGCGGATGAAGAAGGAAGGGGGTTCGCATAAGATTGGGGGGGGGGGGAGGGAGCAAAGCACCAATAAAAGTTCAAACCTCAATAATTAAAGATGCGTTCTCGAACAGTGGCGAGCACCGAAAAGGTTTTTTTTTGGGGTATGAGCCATAATGTCAACCTTTTTGAAGAGCGCCCCCAATTTTCAAAAATTTGATATTATGGCACAGTTCCGTTGGTAATTGTCTAGGGACTATACCTGCGAACGAAAATGCTAAATATTGTGTATTTATCATAAAATAAGCGATTTGGTCTTAGAATTGCGGATTCCAGATTGGACTTACGGCAGAGCGCTAGAAATGCTACGTTTAGTCCGTCCATGATGAAAAAAGTGCCACCTTGAGAAAATAAACTCTAACCTCTGACTTGCGCTGAAACCAATGTTAAAAACAACTCATGGATGAGCGTAGACACGTACAATGGGCGCTTTACTGCCCGGCTATTTCACATGGCAGGCGTCCAGTAGCTGTTGAATTATTATCGAGATTCTCCGATAATATTATTCTAATTACAAAATTTCTTAGGTTGTGACACATAGACATTTTCGAGCTTAACCATTCACAGGTTACTTTTTTTACTAGCCAGTTTACAATGCAAACCGTGTAAAAATCTCAACATTAAAAAATTGGGCACTCTTAAAAAAAAAATGTGCTATTTATTGCAATAGAGCTTTCTCCTTCTTTCCTACTACCTCTATGGCCCATTGTACTCACTTGAGTGATTTGCTCAGAACAATTCAAGATCCTTAAATGAATACAGCTGTGATGTGTTATCTACCTGGCCTATTTGAACCTGCTCCCCCTTCATGACCCAAAAACTATGTATTAATGCCCCCAGCACAGAAATATGATTTTCCCTTTAAAATTTTGACCGTCACAGTGTAAAAGTATAAAATATATAAATCCGATGTTCTATTTTGTGGCTTTCTTTTGCTGATTAATGTGATATGACTTGTAGATTTCAAAACAATTCACCAAATGTATCCCCAGTGAGCAATGTCCCTGTATCTCTTCAATGTGAAATTTTATGGTTTATGTTATGTATTAACGTTAAAGAAGATAAGAGGAAATTCCAGCAAAATATGGCCCCTCCCATTTTTTAAACAATGGTACCAATATATTAAATCAACCCTGGAGGGACAATAAGGCGTTTAAAAGCCATTCTTTCATGTAATAATATGCTTTCTTTTGTGTTTTTCTGTCGTGCATGACAGATATCAGAGTATGCTTGTTTATGGGGCCGACGATAAGGACAGCTAGGGTGAGTTCAACACTTTGTTTCTTTTCTTTGTTCAATAAACCTACGAAATGCTCTCGGTTGATTTCTACAACAAAGCGCAAGTTTATACAAAGTTGTATCCTCAGAAATCCTCGTGTCCCTTTAAATAACGAAAGACCGTCTTTGATTCAGTCGAAATGTAGTCAAGAGAGATCCATGAAATGTTTATTTTTGTGATGTGTTGAGTTATGCAACCTTATTCTGCAGGTTTTAATGTATTTTGACCCTCAATTGACCTTTTGTGACCTTCTAGGTGACATTGAACTTGAACTGTGCAGGTGGTTCCATATCCAATTGTTTTCAAATTTAAATATTTAAAATCACTGGATAAATGAGACCCATAGCTATTTATTGATAACAAAATCAACAATTTACCATTATCTGCTTAACTAAACATTAATTTTCTGTGGTAAATATGGACAACTTCGGGGAGCATCGGGGAATATACTTTCTGCGCACAGTCATATCTTGTTCAACTGAGCGTTGCACCGACTTCCTGTCGGAGATGTGATCATGGAACATGAAAGGATTCCCTGCCGAGAAGCGGCCTTTGGCTTGTCTATGCTTTACATGAGTTGCCAAGTGATATAATTGGGAGAATCGGCGTTGCGTAATGCAATTAGGGAAGAGCTTTCCTCCTTCTATCCCCCCATACCTCCATGCACCAGACTTATCGTGTTACTGCACAGGGCCACAGGTTATTTATACTTTGTTCGATCTTGAGTTGAGGGTGACGTAATGACACGACTCTGCATTCTGCTTTAGCATTTCGATTTGGCCGTCTTTATCGCGGGGGGTTGCAATGGAAGGTCAGCGCGTGCGTTTTTAAGGTGCGAAACCTAACACGCAAAGTGACGTCACCCTCAAACCTTGACGACGACATAGAGGGGAGTGTGGTAGGGCCAGCTTCTAGCGCGGTTTCTATTGCGTGAGTACAGTGTCGCGCTTAAAACGCGCGGATTCCGTACACACTGCATACGTCACTTACGCAATAAGATTGTTTTTAAAATTGTCGAAAACATTATGGCTGTAACGGCCAATGAAAATGGCACATAGTCGTGCAGACAGTCCTCCAACCCACGTTCACAAACATCTGAATCTTGGAAGTACCACATAAATTGATGCGGATCTGGGCCCTGTGTAGACAGCCCACTGTATTGTTTGCGGTATTACATTTCTTTGTGAACATGACATCTGCATGGTTGTCTGGACAAAATTTCTGCTCAGGGTTTATTCTAAGCCGTTGTATACCCGATTTTGACGCAATGGGTTGCAGATTTTGAATACAACAATGTGGAGTTAGCAGCAGGCAGGACTGTCCGGACTCAATTGGCGAGTACGAGTCCTCAGACTTGATATGCTAGGGGGACTCGGACGCATGCTCGTTGTGGACTCGGACTCATGCTCGGGGGACTAGGACTCGGGTCCAATGGATAGACTTGGGCCCCACGCGCAATGGCCGGGACGTGGGGCCCCCATGCCAATGGACTCGGACTCACCGCGGAATCCAGGACCTGCTAGTTCGGACTCAATTGAACCCCAGTGGACTCTGGAATTCAACCATACATTTGAAAAACCCACAACACCATCTCCTCAATACTGGCATGTTTGCAGGTCACCAGATGACATTTGTTTACATGCCTCAGTCTTCTAAAATATAAAATATGCTGTCAAACTACCTAAATCCAGCATGAACATGATTTATTAAATAGTCCAAGTGCACCATTCTACAGTAATTTTGTGAATGCTCAAAATCAGAAAATCAAAGATAATTGGAACTTAAATAGATGCGGCATTGGTATTGTTGCCATAAATCAATGAACGAGCAAAGCATGAACCAGGGCGGTAACGCCTGAGGACTACAGAAAAGTTTGACGATCGCTACTGCGTGGAATTTTTAATAGCTGATTGAAGAGTCACACGCTATCTTTAGAGCTTTATTGAATAATGCGCATGCGCTAAACAAAATCACGTTGCCTGTCAAAAAGTGGTCCTGTTGACCGAATTGCTGAGATTAAGACCTTCACACCTGCATTTTTGTTGTATTCCAGTGATCGGCTGTGAAGAAGTATGGCCATGTTTATGTTCTCATTTAACGCTTTGTGCTTGCACCAAGATATCGATGTGTTCGAAGGGTAGCATTAAACACTATAGATTGAGTAATGATATTCATGACAGATAGGTATCGTAATCTCTATTCCAATCATGGTTTACAACAAGACATAAGCAAATATTATGCGCCCGAAGGTCACGGTCTTCAAACATGTCAAGAGACTAATTTTTCGATGCGGCATTTTATACGTCCGGTAAATTAATTATTCACATGTTTATATCAGAAAAGCATGTTTTTACCACTGATCTATACATCTTGACCCTGACCCCATGCACTACCCGATTTCGGACTTAGACTGCACACGTAAGATCGCATTGTCCTGCTGCACTCACTGATTTTGCTATTTTCATGAGAGTCCCGCGGCACCCTCCGGTCCCCCCCCAGTCTGGTAGAGATTGTAAAGATAAAAGTGAGCACGATCGGTGATTTCAGACCATTTTGGAGTGATAGTGATGTGGGTGAGTGTATTAACTTGGAAAACCTTAGTCAATGGATGTTAAAAAATTTACAGATTTGGCATGACTTCGGGTTCATTAAAGTTGACTACAGAAGTGAATGTACAAAGCAACCCAAAGTTCCTGCTCAGCGGATAGAGCCATGTGGCCATATGTGTTGTGATTTTCAAATACCTGTCTTCCATGGGTAAACAGTGGGGAACCCATGGATTGATCCCGTATAGGACATGCACGGTATTAAGGTCCAAGGCCCAATCGCTAATAGCCTCTTCCAGAGCCCCGATTTTACCGGAAGTGGTCCAAAAAAATTTTGGTTATTCAGAAGAAAGCTACTATTTTTCTCATTAGTCCTGTGAAAATCTTAGAGCCAAAGGATGTTTGGTTTGGGAAGTTATGAGCGAAAATTAAATGTTGTCAATTTTGGTAGACCAAAGTGGACCAATATTAATTTTACACGTACTCTATGGTGGGGCTTACAAAATCAGTTTTTTAGCACTCTCATCAAAACCGATTGCAATATTGCAGCGAAACTTTACAGATGGGGTTTTGGAGTGAGGCCAATCTATCAAGATTGAAAACTTCATATCCTTAATTGGGCCTCCCCCTTTTAAACATTCAATAAGTGCATAGGTACATGCGCAGTGTGGACTAGAATGTTTTATTATGCTTCTCAGGTTTTGTCAACCCAAGTCAAATGGTACCTGTTGCAATAATTGAAAATGACTATTGATCTAAAAGGGAAAGAATTTTGTATTATGCCACCACCCAATGTATTCCGGTAGCCGCAACATCTAAGGAATAAAACTCCATGTTGAAGGTTATGTGGTGGCAGATACTAAATTCATTCCAAAACAAACCAAGAAACAGACAAGGAACAAAAAAAAAAAAATAAAATAACATTCTGCATAAAAAGATGAAGTTTTGTTCTGGTGAATGCTATAGAACTTTCGTAGGTAGAAAAAACAAGGGATCATTGGGCCGAAAAAAAGGGGCAAGGGCGCCACACATGTCGATGATCATCATTGGTTTCCATGCACGCTGTCAGTGAGGGCATCACGGCAACAAGTAGACTAACTATGAGATGTTTTCAATTTATGTTTTAGTTAAGGATGATTAATATGACACTGGTGTTGTCCATTAACTATATGACAAACTTATTTAAAGGTACGACAAATATCACACTAAAAAATAACCAGAAAATTGGACATTTTCGTCAGCTGCTATCGAAAGATGTAGGCCCTATTCACTACTGAGTACTGTGCTAATATTTGGTTAACCATTAAAACGGCCAGGTTGGTATGTGTTGGAAAAGAAATGGATTTGGAAGTGAAATTTAATTTTTAGGATGACAAACAGAAAAATGTGGCCTTCGTCTGATATTCAAATTTGACCAAAATTCTGGGTAAATCGGGGAGTTCTAAAGGCGATCGGAAACAAGAACCTTAATATCTAATATCTCGGAGACAAAACAAAAAAATCAGTAATAAACAAAAGTATCCTCTAAATTCATGGCGTAGCAGGCGGGGGTAGGGGGGAGGTTGCCCCCCATGACGACTTTGCGGAAAAAATATTGCAAAAATCATGCTAAATCAGCCGTTTTTTTAGCCCGCTGACCGGGGAAAAATTGGCCTTTTTACCCCCCTGAGAGGGAAAAATTTCCCAGTGAGGGGCAGGAACGTACGGCCACTGCTAATCAATGTTTTATCTACATGTATGGCTGTTGTTTGCCTTATTGGTGGTCGACCATATGCGGTTTGCAAATGTCATGGTTCATTTGCAGGGTAGAGTGAGTAATAATTTCAGGTCTGTTTGGCTATGAAATAGCTGGTAAACAAAGACTTGCCACAGCATGGGATTTTTAAGGTCACAACTTCTTTTCTTAAAATGGGGTTCAGGTGAATGGTATTTGTTACAAGTATTAGAGGCACTTTCAATCAGTGATTGATAAATTCAGGAATTGCAAAAATCATCAAAAATCAGATTTTTGCACGGACTGTAACATGTACAGGTATCTTAAATACCCGCAAATGATAGACTGATAGCAACCTATGAAAGACAAATCGGAACATTTAGCATTACTGTCCGTACGGGGAACTTGACTACAGCTGTAATTGAATGGACGATTGTATCTTTGAAATCAGCGTTTTCTTTCCTTTTCTGTCATTTTCAGTTGGGCGAAAAGAAACAAAAAAAAAAAAAAAAGTAACTTATGGGAAATCCACCATGTTTAGCCATCACTTAAAAGGCAATTCTGCAAATTTTCAAGATTTTTGAATACTTGGGGGAGATCTGAATAGTTGTCTTTAAGTGGCTAAAAAATGCTCTTAAATCCCAATGAGATAGGTAGGTTACAGAAATTGTCTTATGAATGGAGTAGTGGCAGATAGCAGCTGAATAGGTCATGGCCTTATGTTACTGACGATTTTTCTCCCCATAAGGATTTGGTCTCTGTGTGAGCAGAGGACAATAATTTTCTTACTCCCTTAGGCGGTAGAAAAAAGCCCTGAATAATGACTGACTATATACATAGAAAAGTAAGTTTCTACTTTATATTTTTGCGCTACAGGTTGGGTAGTCTGCCCAGTGCAGATGCCTTGAACAGCGCCACCAAATCTCTAGGGCCAGTCACAAGCAATGACGATGAAACCATACATGTTGTGGACAGCGGTCGCCAAGGAGAAATGCCCTCCGCTGTCACCGTCATCCAGGATGCGTTGGGATCCGGAACCAGTCTCATCGGAACTCTGCCCAGCAGCCTGGGTGCAGGAGATGCCCCTTGCACAGTGTCAATACCACTGGTAACAATGCAAAATACCATGTCGAGAGAATCAAATACCATTGGATCGGTCCCGGGATCCATTGGAAATGTAACCGAATGCTTAAGGATTGTCCCGAGCTCAGACTCTCTGGGAGAGGTGACAGAAATTCCTTGCACATCGAGTGAAACTGTCACTCTATCAACTGAAGCTAGCAGTTCAATATCAGGGTTAAACGATGCATTACGTAATGCCAATGCAACCATCGGACCCATTGCAACGGCAATCTCACAGGACAGTATATCGGCTCTTGGTGCTCAAGGGGGAACTTTGCAGGATTTAGGGGCTGTTGTAACATCATCTGCTGGTTCAGATGCATCAACACTCGGGACACTCACTTTATCCGACTCCGTCTGTGGAGTGACAGGGACACTGGGGACAGAGACAGATGTGGTCGGGACACTTGCAGGCACTGTGCCTGTGGAAACAGTATCACTTGTAAATATTAGTGTGCCTAATGTAGAACTGACAACTTCAGGTGAGAATCATGTCTTCATAAAACATCACATTTATATTTCTTTTTAAAACTTCAATGCTACTCAAATATGCACTCTTCCGGAGTGCTTTCATCACTGGATCACACAGCTGTTTGACCCCATACAAATTGTATCTTTTATTTTTAGAACAATTTTAAGTAGTGGCGACACAATTTTGACAACTGATATAAGTAGAGACATGCAAGAGCTATCATCTCTGCAAAAATCAGACAAATCTATTGCGGGAATCTTGCCATATGGGCCTACAAAAGTCATGATTTGCATGTTATAGCGCCCTCTATATGCCCATTTTCCATAGAAAGACGTGAAAACTAGATTTTTAAGAAAAACCATATTTGCCCACAATGAAATTTTGTAAAATTTACACAGAATGTAGTTAGTGGACTAAATATTCCAAAGCAGTTGTCAAAAGTGTGTCGCCGACAATAATTCTGGTTTTATTTTGGTTTTGTCATAATATTGATAAATGAGATTTTCAAACAGCTGTGATCAACCAGCGTCTTCAGTGGTTGTTATTGCTCTGCTGAAAAGTTGTTGCTAGTGATGTTTGGATGAGTAAACTCAGATGTTTTTGATCTTAATGACATTTATAAATGTGATGATGTGGTTCCCCCTGGTTTGGGAGATAAGGAGGTTGTCCCAAATGCGGGTTGATTCCTAACCCTTTGTCATGGTTCAGTTTGGGCCTTTAAGTTCGGATGTGGATGGCTTTGTTTTATGCGGGTTTTGGCTCTTAATTTTGGCAAAAGACAGCTTTTTAAAAATTAAAATAAATTATACAGTCTGAGGGTTCTAGTGTCTTTCTATGCAGAAAAGTCAAGGTTCACACTAGGTTTTGAAAAAAGTGTGTCTACTTGGACGCAAATTTGTTTCCCTGAGGTTGAAAAAGTGTATCAACTTCAAATTATATGCGTGTCAAGGTTTGAGCACTGTTGTAATACTTAATGACTGCAAACACTCAATACACATCCAATTCCAAAACCTAGACTGGGCATATTGTAAAGTAATTACCCTGATGACCCTTAAACTCCAAAGGAACTGGAGTATCTTGAATACCCTTTGGGACGGTGAGAGAGGTTAGTGAACTAAATAAAAAGACGTAAATACAGTCAATTTTAAACCTATATTTATTTTCACAGATTTACTACATGTATTTAATAGTAACAGAATAATTATTTGAGTGAAAATGATACAATATTGTGACCATGTGCCAGAGCAAACTCTGTGATTTTGTATAGTTTTAAGTGGCTATATTTTTGCGTCCACACACACGCAAACTTTTACTCTATCTAGACCAAAGTGCGTCCACCTTTGGAAAAGTGCGTCATAGACGCAAAAACGCACACTAATGTGAACCCTGGGAAAAGTATCAAAAGAGTTCATATTAGGCCAAAGAAAAATCAAGTTTGTATCCAGTAGGTAGCCAAAAAATCTAAATGTAAAATGCATATTTTTATTTTTTAAGAAAAAAAATCCCTAGAAATGCCTCAAAACACACCAAATGATAACTCCAAATAGTTGCAAACCGTACTTTACTGTAAAATAGTTTATAAAACAAAAATATCATTTTGGAATTACTTTCACTTTTTTATTA
>JAMKCH010030859.1:0-17501 GCA_023653785.1 Ophioderma brevispina | reverse complement strand
CTCTAGAGTGATTAATGATTTGAAGAATAGATACGATAGATGCAGTCAAAGTCAACCTAAAAAAAAAAAAAAACTTGTCAAAAAGTAGGTCCGGCTTTAATATGCAGCCACGTTAATTACAATTCATATTTGCCATCAATTCAAACAACTAAACAACTTGGCATGAAACGTCTGCTTCAATCAACATAAAAATTCCAGCCAACCTCGTTAACAAAGGGCTCAGAGCGACCGATACAGTTTGCTGAACAGAACATCACAACCCACCGCCAACATGAACCCACGGGCAACCCACAATTTAGGACCAGCCTCCCCCTCCCTAACCAGTCCCCAAATAACCAGAAACCCCTGAAACCTAGAAAGCCTAGAATCCGCGAATTCTAGTTTTCTGATTTTTGTTAATTGTATTATGATGATATTAATTTCAAACCCCCGTAATATTTAGTATAAACTTGCCAAGGTCAACAAATAGATTTTACTTATAAACTTGTGAAGATGAAGGGCTTTAGGTGGAATGTACCGAGTGCACTTTGTTTATTCAAATGAGGCTTGGTGCCATAGCAACGGCCCATTTTGTATTTTGGGGTATTTTCCGCTATTTTGGAGCTGAAACAAGTGAAAATTTGCCTTTTCAGAAGGTGCCACCATTGCCTGGACAGTTGACACTATGTTTAAAATTTAGTTTCAAATCAAATAGCCCCATCTTCATTCTATTCATATAACAAAATTGTGCTGCACATATGCTCTTTACTATGGATTTTGGACCTGGCAACACTGTAAACGTTTTACAAACTATGAAAATTGATTTTTGGCCATGTTTGTAGAGTAAAAATTCACTTGCGCACTGTTCTAGAAGATTGGCTATTCTGCCTGTCAGTAAAACAGACCTTGCCCCAACATATCTGAGAAACAGCTTGGGGAAATAGATTTATCATAGGGCGGTGTTGCCAGAAAGAGACATTTGGGAAATGGCAATTTCTCATAAGAAATTTGTGGCCTTTAATTGGTCAAATCGTTGTATGAAGATGCATTGTTTGGTCAGGTTTGGTCCTAATTTTCCTTCAGTTCGAATTTTTGTGATGACATATTATCGTTCAGTTGATTTGGCGGACTGAAACAGTGTTGCAGATTGCCAGTATAGTTGTTATTTTTGTACCGGTCCATTCTATAACCATTACTTAAATTGGTAACTTTTAATGTTGCATTCCTGTACAATATCTTTTTTCCTCAATTTCTATTTTGCTTGAATATTTAAAGTGCAATCAAATATTTGGTGATATTTGATCACAGCAGCCACAAAGTCTTCACCCCAAAAAGTCCCTCTGTGCATTGATTACACCAACATCAGGTCACGCACTGCTGCCATTTCAAACAACATTTTACTTCCTTCGCATTTCCTCCTCCCAAAAAATCGATGACCGTGTAGGAATTGTTTTTTTGTCTAAAATGGTTCCTTTTATACCCACCACCCGAACCCGTTCAACAAAAAAAAACTTCTAACCGGTTCACATTTTTTTGTTTTAAAACCTCTGATAAATTAAACCCGAATACTCAATTTGCCTTTCACAAACGCCTACTAAAGTCTGTATTATAGACTCTTATTTTAACAATGACACTCATACAATAGCTCAGCGGGATGTTGTCCGCTGCGTAGATATTTGAATATGTTTTGCCAATTTCAAAATCTGTGTTATTCAAAATCATGGGGGGGAGGACAATGCACCTACAGCAACAGTGAATCAAAACGGCAATCACTTCCCGGGTGCTGAAAAGCCGGTTTTCACAGACTCAACGGTTAGAGGGGCGCTCTTTACATAACACATTCGGAGACGGTTACGCACAGACTTGACTAAAGACTAGGCCTGCCTGGTCACGAATATTTAAAATCTAAATGACCGCTTTATTGGAAATTACACTATTTTGGCAGCGGGGTTAATCCACTAACCCGACAGTAGTTTTGAAGTAATAATTTTTTTCTCAATTATCAATGATATTCTAAGCAATCTTTGGGGAACACAGGTTTAAGATATGATTTGTATGTCCACTGGGAAACCGCAGAACTGCCATAGTATAAAAATGCACATAGCATTCCACAAATTACCGTTTGGAAATCCCCATGCCCAAATCATCAAGCAGATCGTGTCCCCCCCAAACCCTGTACATTATTGTGGCAACATCCTACAGTGTTGAAATCAATATTAAAAACGATAATACTGCATCATATGGCTAATTTTCCTCCTCTTCCTCCTTCCTATTGATAGCAATTAGTATTAACAACCCCCTATGATGTTCAATGACATCCATATCAGATACTGTAGAATTTTTAAATTTTAAAAACCATGCATGTTTAAAGCAACCTCAATGGTTAACTAGGGCTATAAACACGGGTTACTAGCCACAGCTCGATATATTCATTTAACTTATCTAGTAATGTATATTATTTTTACACATAAAAAAATAAAATATGGCTGCCAAATGTAATAAAACAACAATGGAATAAAATGAAATACAAATAGTACCAACAATACACGTGAACCTTTTGAAATTGATTCCATGTTCAGCGATTTCTTATTGGGCCTGAATTCCTACATTACATCCGAATATTTTAGAAGCAATCAAAATTGTTTATGTTCTGTATTTGTGAATGAGAGATTCGAAACCCAAACCAACTACAAATCTCTCGAACTAGGCCGGAAAGATAACAGAGGCCAATGGGAAAAAAGCATGATGCTCTGCCTGGCTGGGAATCTGATACAAACAATGGCACTGAAGGCAGAGCCAAAAGGACTTCCAAACCAACCAGGTGGAAAGCGAGAGAAGGGGACTAAAAGAAGGCACTAGCATTGACCCGCGCACATAGGAAGCTTTTCTCTCCATAGGGAGCGGCGATGAGAAACATATCTAACCAGGGAGGGGGTGGGTGGGAAGCAGTTGCACCTATGGTGAGCACAAATGATAGCCGCCTGACCTAATACACCAACCAAGGGTGCCAACAGGGTACCACACATGGAGAAGTGAGATAAAGAGTAGGACATCCATTGCTTTAACAATTAGAACAAGTTAAGCAACCCAAACTTTCACTCTAATTGTAAATTTTGATAGTGTCCAGCCTTCCAAAATTTATCATTTTGTGCGATTGTACATCATGTATATGGGTAATAAAAGCTTGGAACAATGATTTAAAAAAAATAAGATAATACCACAGTCGATTTTTTCAAAATATGGGAAAGCATCATCATCTTGAAATAATAAATAGGACTACAAATGACAATGTGAATCCTTCATGAGACATTCCTTGGTCTCATCCATTAAATTGCTTGTTATGTTGAAAGACGAATTAGTCAACCATCCCGGGTCAACAATATGCAAGATATTGTCTGTAACCATGTCTAACACCCAAATAAGTAGTAAATTTATTTGGTGTTAATGTATAATTATGAATTCTTCTTTTGACAGCAAAATAATGGCCACCGTACTTCTTTGTTGATATCCACAAGCATCTTCATTCAGGAAGTTTCTGCTATTTTGCAGAAAATTGGAAGATATTTTAATGTTCAGCCACAAATCTTGCAATGTAAAAGTTGGAATCATTGTCAAGTGTTTGCTTATGAAAGGAAAAAGCTATTTAGAAAAATATTGACAGCGGTCCCAAATAAGACTAGTCGTCCGACTTAGGGGGTACACGAATAGAGAGCCAATATAATGGCCATAAGTGCCCCAGAATGCCCTTTGACCTTCCCATCTGTTTAACCCCTTCTGTTACCCCATATAAGACCTCTTGTCTCAATGTATAAAGTATAAAACTATGAACTTCATCTTACTGCACTACTGCCTAAAAGCTATGCTAAGTGAAAGTTGCCGACCAAAAGTGTATACTAGATCAATTTAATGGCCCTAAGTGACCCCCAGAATGACCTTTGACACCACTCAGCTGTTACCACAACATAAGACCACTTGTCTCATGTATAAGCACACCAATGTGAACTCAATCCATAAGTGGGCCAAAGGTTATTTAGTAAGTTGAAGATTTATCACACATGTGTATACTATACTGAGCAATATAGTGTTGCAGTTTTTTTTGGGTTTTCAATGGTCACGGTGTGGTATCAATGCAATAATAACGTGTTTATTGATTTTACACAAGAGTTTTAACCGACTGACGAGCAGAAAGCCTACTTGCAATATATTATTGTGGTCGGCGTGTTCGTGTCCAGTAACGCATGCCCCTTGAAAAATCCAAAAACCGGCAACTTTTGTTTTTGGGGTGTTTGCGTCTTGTCCTATCTCAGCCATTTCTGCACGATTTTCTACAAGCCAGTATTAAATGAAAGAAGCAAGCCATAAGCAATAACATGTAATTTTCAAAAACTTTCAAATGGTCTGACTTTGTGGGCACCATACTGATCGCAAAAAAAACATGGCCCGAGATACTTTTGTGCCAGGTATCTCATACCGGGGGGCACTTGGTATTCAAGGTGGACATGATGGTGAACAAGAAAACGTGTAGAAAGGGTCCCTTTTCCAACAGGCGTGTACCGCGTACATCGTTTAGGGGTGTCAAAAACACAAATGTGGAAAAAAGGGTAGTTTTTTTTCTTGTACCCCTGGAAATTGTCATATCTCATTAAGCAGGCCGGTCAAAAATCATCCAAATATTGTAATCGGAACTTGGGAATTAAGCAAAGCAAGATAAAAGGGATATTTAACGATTCAATGACATGTGTACTTGTTGAGGGTTCATCGACAATAAATACTTGTTTAGGGTATGTGTTAGCTTGTTTTTTAGTCGGTGAAAATACGTATTTTATGGACATTTTGAAGTCCATGTTCACGCATGCATATCCACCTTTGATACAAGTGGCCCCCCGGATTTCATACTACCCAATTGTTAAATTTACTTGTGAGGATTTAAAAGCAGGTGATGGTCTGGTTCTGCTATCCACTGAGGGTCAAATCAGTGATGCTCGCGCTCCTTTGCAGGAAAATGCTTCACGCTATCTTTTGGCCGGTGTTTGCTTCTTGACTTGTCTTGTTAGCTATTCCTCTTATAGCAACAGTGCAATGAAGGAAACTCATATTACAATCAAATTAATTTCTACATATTCACTGAATAGGTCTTGCCGCAGGCAGCTGGTATACTCACAAAGTAGGTATCTCCGAATCGCCTGCCTTCCACTCTGGAGCCAACATGGTCCAACTACGCAGACGGGTGGAATTCCAAAGCTTACATTTATGGCGTCGAATATGAACTGGCCTATGATCCATTCTCCTCTCACGACAATGCCGAGGTTATTCACAATCACGACATGCCATGTGTTGTGTGTGCAGAGTGCCAACTCGAGGTGTCGAGGTAATACAATAAGTTACCAAACCAATGTGTTAGATTTGATATTTTGCAACAATTTAAACAAATCCGAGCCGATACAACCATGGACCTCTACACATGGATAGCGGGCTGCTGCCCAGTGTGAATGGTCGCCCGAGTGAAACAACAGAAAGGGGCATTTTGACATACACAATGTGACTTCACTTTTTGTCAAAGTTAAAGGAAGTTGTATAACATAGAACATTGTGTTGAATATGTGGCACCAGCAGGTGTATGCCTTGTTTTCCGCCATATGGCTAATGAGAAAAGCACGTTCCTGTTGTTTCAACAATCGGCGACTCAGATCCCGCTATCATGTGTAGAAGGATTCAGCGATACACCCAACATGAAAATTTGCAAGATGCGCCGACGCGGAATCGAACCCAACAACCTTCCGATTTCCATCCTCCGTCTGGAGACTTGTTGGCTTGTATCGGCTCGGAATTTGTTTAAATGTATATGTTCTAAATGTAACACATTGGGTTGTAAACTGATTCTTCTTTCCCAGACTCACTTCATCGAGTCTGGTATTTAACTAGAAGTGAACCTTCGCGGCACCATGGTGCAGGTTGCTTATATACAGCCAACATAAATTTAGTAACCCGATCCTCATGAACTGCTGAGTAGTGGGACCTGCGTAAAACCCATTGCTTCCTACTTTTTTAAGGCTTATTTCAAGGTGCAACCCCCACTAGATGACATTTTCCCTCAATTCCCTGAAGACCTAAGTTATAATCATTAGCTTTCCCTCATGATCACTCTTACAAATTTGGTGAATGTTTTTTTCTTTTCTGTAGCAAGTCAATCACAAGCAGGCAAATTTATACAGAGGGAAACAATGACCCTAATGACCCTTATGACCTTGATCTGTTAATCATTAAGACATAACACACGTCGTCGTACGACCAGTTCCTGTAATTTTTGAGGCACCTTGGTGAATACCCATCTATTTTTGCAGTTGTAAGCAGTAATCATGATACGACAATTTGGTGAAATGGGCCATGTCGCCGTTAGTGTTCAATTTTGGTCTCCACAATGACGACATAGCACATTAAGAATCCTGAAAATCATTGAAAATCGCAAGCTTTAATATTCTCAGAACAACGGACCAATGCATGGTGATCTTAAAATATATCCGATTTTAGTATATATATGGCCTAACGTTAACACTTAAGTACGATCTGTCGTACGTATCTGTCGGGCCTTTTTCTTTATATCGTTGTGCTGTTCTTGATGAAGTACTGCTTCACCGACTTAGTCTCTATAGCGTATCAGGTATTACCTTCAACTAAAGCCTGTGTTTTTATTCGACTTTATGTATCACGGCCATATTGCAAGAGCGTAGTCGGAGGGATGTAAAGTATCTGTCGCGGTATGAACGTAACAGGAGGGATTTCTTCATTACTAGGGCTGGAAACTGTTACGTTGAAAAAGATTTTTCTGCAAACATGTACGAATATAAACTGACATCTTCTCGATTTATCATATTGGAACATAGGTATTCCAGTTATTTTTTAGCAAATTTTGTAGCCATTCGCATTACGTAACGTATCTGTCTGCAATATTGGGACATGCCTTCTCAGAGAACTCTTACGAAACTTTAATAATCCACTATTATCAATGGTTTTAACTTAAACACCCCCCCCCCCCCGCCCCCCCCCCTATTAGTGCATAATTAGAGGCTGATACAAATGCAATGCATCTGTGTAATGCGCTCTTGTGTAACGAGAAGGGGCCCCATTTAAAGAACGGATTTGGGCTGGCGGACATGGCGAAAAGCAAGAATCATGCCATCTTTAGCTATTGCTTGATACTTTCTCATTTCGGTTTACAACATTAGTCCGGATCATTTTGACAACATAACTCCTAAGTATAATCTATATTCAATAAACACGTCATTATTTAAAAAAACAAGCTTTAACGGTGCCATGATGTGAGCGACACTAAAACGACTTTTTGAACATTTATATCGGAGAATGGACCTTATGTTTCTCTCCACCCCAGGTGTAAAATGGGGAGATGTTAGGAATATGGGTCCATTGAGCGCCGCCAAAGGTATGAGTTGCCTTGGGCATTGTAAGGCAGCTGACATGTCTAGTGGCAGCAGAATAAATATAAAGCGCTTTGCTACTTGTGAAAAGCGCTATATAAATGTCAAAATTTATTATTTTATTATCCTATGATCCAAAAATGGCTTGGAACTTATCCGAACATCCAAAAAGATTAAATCAATTGGAGCAACTTTGGTGCAGTCCAATCATTGTACGGATAAGGGCATTTGAAGTATTTTTCAATATTGACCTCAATAGAATAAAACCAAATTTTGACACTTGTGAATGATGAACTAGATTTTTTTCTACCTTAAATATGCAAGAGCCCCTAAGACTCATTTCGCAGTGCTCGCCATCATCGATCCATTTATGGCGGTAGCAGTTAATTTTGAAACAATGAGCCCTTCAATACTTTCACTTGGACCTCTATTTCATTTTTGTGTTGTATTTTTAACATGACAATGCAAAATCGGCGCGGATTCCAGGGGGGGCGGAGGGGCGCGCGCCTCCCGGTAATTCTTGCAAAAATAAGCCCATTTTGAGCTTATTGGAACAAGTTACAGGGGGGCCTTTCAGACCACGGTAATTTTGACGTTTTTTCAAAATCCTGGGATCGCCCACTGCAAATCGACCCCTAGATCTAAATGACCTTTTAAATCTAATTACTTCATATTTCCCTCTCAGAGTGAGAGGGGGATACACTAACGATCGATACCTACCCTCGCGACCCTACTTTTTGCAAACTGTCTCATTTGGGCCGACCAGAAACCTCTCTACCACATTAAAAATTTCGTAGCGAAAATAGGTCTGCCGTTAGCGCGCACTATTTTTCGGGCGACTCACCGCCCATGCGCGGTGAGTCGTCCTTATCCCAAATTGTTTCTCCAAAAATTGTGTAACAACGTCCTTCCCGAGGGACCTTCTTGTGGGTGGAAAAATAAACATTGTGGGGGCTCGCAATTTGAGAGGTAAATACACTGCGCTCTCGATAGCTACCCTCCGGACCTTACTGTGCACAGGTATCCCACTGGTAGTCTCAGGGGTGGGAAGAAGGTGACGGGGAGGCACAGTCACCAGCGCTAGCGTTATCCCGTCTCCCCAGAGAGACTTACTAGAGCTTTGATAGCGCTTCACTTCTACCGGACGCAGTGATGCTGAGTAGCAACATCCCCTCTCCGCACCAGAACGTCCCGAAGGTAAACTCTCTGAAATGTGGTTGCGGAACTCAACCTATAGATCCAGGATATGCTGGATTGAGGAGCCTTTTGTAAAATGCCCAGGAGGAGTTGTGAGCACGTACATCATCAGTGGGACCTAACAGAGAGCGAACAACCGATCGTGATGTTTTCGGTGTGCGCGTCGGATGGTCGAGGCACCAGCGGCTGTGTTCCTTCGATGCCGGACATATGGAGGGGCCGTGGAGATGAACAGTTGTTTTGTCTTCCTGAGCCCTTCGGTACGCTTAAGGTACCATTTTAGAGGCCCTGACCGGGAACCAGGGTTTCTCACCGACCTCTGCTGCAAGGCCAGGTGCGGGAGAAATACTGGGCGTGGGTAAAAGACAGGGTCTGATTACTTAGCGAGAAAACCCGCTCGGGGAGGATGGACACGCGTCCTTCGACCACGCAAGGAGCCTTGTCAAGGTGACAAGGCAGTATCTTCGAACCCCGTCACCCGGAGCGACTGCCATGAGAAATGCCGTCTTCCTGGATAAATCCAGGAGACTGGCTCTCATCCAGTGGCTCGAATTCTCGGACGCTAAGAACTGGGAGCACTAGCGGTAGATCCCCCTCCGGAACGAGTGAACGAACCGGGGGACGAACCGTTAAACTTGAAATTCAGCAGGATCGTAGAGGATTCGGGCTGTTCGAGACAACTGTGCCGTCTCTGAAGCCCTATGGAGCGCCCCATCGCGGTGCGGTAGCACCTGAAATGGTTGGACGCCCAAACCTTGTGGAAAATTTCGTTAGGAAATCCCCGATCTGATTACAGACGCAGGACAGGCGGGATCGATCTCTCGATTGGCGCACCATTATAAGAAACCGGGGGGCGTCGAGAATCGTAGATTCTCTAGTTGGACTTCCACCTTGCCTGAGCAGCGAGCGTGGCAGCCTGTTCAGAAGTTCCCGTATGAGTGATTGTTGGCGGAAGCGCAAAGAAAGTAGGTTGGAGCGCGGATGGTACGCTCCGGGACGGGGAAGTGTCGGATGGAGGACCGGCTTATCAGATCCCCGCGCTGAGGGGAGTAAGACGGGGTCCACCCACTAGCAGCATAGAAGCAGTGGGAACCACAGCTGAGCCGGCCACTTGGGGGCCACCAACAGAACAAGGCAATGTCGGGAACCGAGTTACCTTCCACTCAGAGGGACTCTCGGGTCATCGCAAAGGGGGGGGAAATGCGTAGGCAATGATCCCCGACAAATCCGCCACCATTGCATCCCGACCACGGCTGTGGGATCTTGACTCCATGAGGAGTACGCCGGAAGCTGTGATTCCACGCGGGAGGCGAATAGGCCCACGGGGGACGCTGTAGCCTCTGAAAAAAATTACGGCGGACCGCCGGCAGGAGGCGCCCTTCCACTGACGCCCCCCTCGCCTTCGATGGCGCCTGGCTGTTGAGTGCCCTACGGAGGAGGGGCGTCCGCTAAGACCTTCTCCACCCCCCCCCCCCCCATATTTTTTACCCCCCCCCACCCCCCCCCACCCCCTGGTAACAGGTTGCGATCAGGGTCATGCCACGCCGCCTGAACCACTCCAGGAGCTGACTGCCTCCTGGCAGAGACTGGGGGACTCCTTGTCCCTCCCTCCTTGTTGAGGAGGTCATTAACGTCATGTTGTCGCATCGGACCAGGATCACCTTTCCCTGGTCAGGGCGATCCCAGATGCTCAGTTGCAGGAAGATTGCCCACAGCTCGAGCAGATTGATATGATGGCGAGCTAGCATGGGCGACCAATGGCGTGACACTTCGTGGGGCCCTAGGTGGGCCCCCACCCCGCTTCGAGCATCTGTTGTCAGCGTCACAGAGGGTGCTAATTTCCTGAAGCGCGCTCCCTCCAAAGTTGCGTTGGATGCGTCCCAAATGAGGTCGGGGGCCAGTTCCAGGGGCACTGGAATCTAGAGGGACATTGGGTGGTATCAGGGTCGGAAGTACCTGAGCAGGTGGATCTGGATTCCCCTCATGCGTAACTCTGCAGTAGGGAACCATCCCGATGAGGCTTGCCAGAAGGCCAAGGGCGAAGCAATAGCCTGGCTGGGACCGACATGCTCTCCAAGATTGCTCGGGCACACGTCACGACCGCGGCTACTCTTTATGCCGAGGGCCTCACCTTTGCGGACAGAAAGTCCAATCTCGATCCCAGAAACTGGGGTTCTGGGAAGGCGAAAGGATTACTTGTCGAGGTTGACGATGAGACCGAGAGACCTTATCAGGTCTAGGACCTTCTCTATAAAGGCCGGGAGCCTCTGCGCGGATGGTGCCACCAGTAGCCAGCAGTCTAGGGACGAGATGTCCTGCCCTTTGCTGAGGAACTCCGCCACCACCTTTACGACCCTTGTGAAGGTCCGTGGCGCGGTTGACAGGCCGAATGGCAGGACCCGGAACTGTAAGCCACTCATCCTAAGGGCAAAAGGAGCCATTTCTGTGAGGCTTCGTGCAAGGGAGTGGAGATATGCTCCCTCAAATCCAACTGGCCCCCCCCACATCCCTGGTTGCGAGGCCCCGAGAACTGCTTTTCAGGTTTCCAACGGAAGGTGGAGGTGAGTGAGAACATGTTCAAAGTTTGCAGATTTAAGAGGGCCTCCACTCCCCCGACTTCTTTGTGGTAAGAAGAAAGTTGGAGTAGAAGCCCTCTTGATTGGATTGCGAGAGGGAATATCACGTTTGGCCCAGCAGGCCAGTATCTCTTGCAGGAGCACGTCCGATTGCCAGCTGTCTCTTGGAAGAGGGGTGAACCCACCCCTTCTGAATGGGGGAGGGCAGGCTGTGAACTCTATGCGTTACCCGTGGGGTATACACATTAGGACCCAAGGTCCGAGGTCACTCGCCTGCCACCAGCTCCCGCACCAACCATCGGCGACCGCATACCCATGGGGGCGAGATGCTGCTGTTGGGTAGTCCTAAAAAGACCTGCGCGGTCGCCTTGACTCCCTAGGCCTTTGGGCTGGCCTCCACCTTTGCGTTACCTCTATAGGTTTCCTTTTTTTCGTTTCTTAGCGGTACCGACGGGTTGACGGGTTTGGGGGGACGGGTTTGGGTCTCCAGAAGAGGCAGTGGATGTCCGGCTCTTGAGGGAAGGCCTGAGCCCTGGTCTCGGCCTGAGTCCCCGGCTGGATCAAGCACTCGACCTGTGGCTGGGATCAAAGCCCGCCCTCGGCCCAGAGCTGATTCAGGGTTCACCCTGGTCGTGGTCCCGTTCTTGAGCTCCACTCCGACCAGGCGCTCGACCCGGGACTGGCTTTGAATGCTGGGCTGCAGGGGAGCTGGTCTAGGGAGCGGTCCGGTCGGGTCTCCGACTGGGTCTCGACAGTGACATGGTCATATCCACCGTGAGCTCCCTGGGGACTGGCTTGAAATTTTGGGGGCCTGTCCTCAAGGAAGGCTGTCTAGGAAAACGACCGGTCGGTCTCCGACTGGGTATCGACCAGACCTGGGCATCCCCCGACCGTGAGCTCGACCTGGGGCGGCTAGAGAGTACGCGCGCGTGGGAGCTGGTCCAGAGATTACCCCGAGTTCGAGGTCCCGACCTGGGCGCCTGCCAGGACCGTGAGCTCGACCTGGGGCTGGCCTTGGAGGCCTGCCCTCGAGGGAACTGGTCCAGGGATACACCTGGGGGAGAGGATCTCGACCCACGTTGCCGTAGGGCGGCCCCCTTTTGGGCGGCTATTGGACGGCCTGACGTCGCGTCTTTAGTGACTGGATAGCCTTCTTGTCCTTCGACCTGCCAAGCTTAAGCTGGTGGGTCAAACCCGGGGGGTCCTTCTTTGAGGACCGCGCACCCGGGGACCTCTTCAGGAAAAGCGCGGGAGAGAGAACGGTTGCGGACGTCAGGGTGGTTCGAGGGGGCGCCTTTGGGTCTATTCCCTCTGCTGCTTTCCCCCGTGGGGGGCGCGCTGAGGGAAAAAAGACTCCCTGATACCCGGGCGAGAGTGCTTCGTCGGAGAGACAACAGGGGAGATTGGGGTCCCTAGTCCTTGTGACGGCCTCACAGGCGCTAGGTTCTCACAGGACTTGGCCTTTTTGGCCTTGAGGGATGTCCTACGTTCCTCAAAGGCTTGCCACTGCTAGTCTGTCCACTTTTCATCGACGGTGCAACCGTTGTCCCGGGTGCATGTCCTGCCACACCACACACAGGGCGTGGGGGTCCCTGCTAGACAGGAAACACTTGCCAGTTCTTTGCATCTGGGCTTTTTTACTTGGAGTCCATATTGGTGTCGCTTGATTGGGTCCTATCTGTAAAATAGAATTAAGGAAATTAACAGAATTAGTACCGGGAGAAAGAGAGAGGGCGAAGGGGTACCCCCCAAAATAAATGAGACCAACGACCCGACCCCGAAAAGAAGATTATCCATCGACCGGGATCCCGTTGGGCTGGCCTTAGAGTTCCCCGACCTATGGACAGGGGGGGTGCCCCCCTCCTCCCATGTAAGCACGACGGGAGAGAGACCCGCGACCGTGTCCCTGGAACCTCGTCCCCAAAGTCACGAACTCTGTGAGGAGGGAGGGGGATAGGGGCGGACTCCTATGTAACTCGATCATGGGATGGTATGGGGCGGTAAAACCACCGACCTTCCGCCTCCAGTTCTAGGCATCCAGCTCCCACATCCCCCCCGGGACGGGAGGATCGACAAGGAGAGGGGTGTCAGGGGTGACTCGCTACGTGAACTCGATCATGGGATGGTATGGGGCGGTAAAGCCCCGACCTTCCGCCTCGAGTTATAAGAATCCAGCGACCCTTCGACACACACCCCCCTCCCACCCGCGGGACCCGAGCAATATACCAGGGGGAGGGGGCCGGGATAAAAAAAAAAAAAACAGATGGAAAAAGGTCCCCCACCTTCCCTAACTCAAAAGGAGGACTGGGCCCCCGCCCGGCCCCAGACAAACCCAGTGGGGACCTGAAAGGAAGACTCCTTAATTAGGCCCAATCCGGTTAGAGGAAGGGGGGTCCCAAACCTTTTAGATCCGTCCCAAACATCCCTATTCGATGGGGATACTCTCGATAAAAACTCCAAACTAAGTGGCATTGCCCATTTCGGGTGCCCCCCCCAATCTGACTCCACCTGCCCCAAAATCCCTCTACGGGACCCCAGGGACAACCCCACAGTAGACCCCTATATAGCCACCCGGTGTGGGGAGCAGTCCCAGTGGGCACACTTCAAAAACACAAAATGATTTATGGAAACCACAGGTCGCACCATACCTGAAAGTAAACTGGAATATCAGCCTAAAAGATCTGATCAGGATCTTTTTTAACCATACCTAAAAAATATAGTCATATTTTTTTGGACCCACGCATATCATAAAAACCACCGTTTTTTTTAGGCACGACGGCCTACCATACAAATACTCAACATGGCGTATATACGGCTAGAATTTGTTTACACTTTTCCTGGCCGAGCTGATCAATTTAACAGGTGATAGAGGCCTTAAAATCAAAATAACACCCCGTTCTTCAGGAAAAACGTCCTCGTCATAAAGACGAAGGATAGAATTGATTTTACAAGAGGGGACCGCACAAATCTCGGGCTAGGATTGGCGGTCTCTTACATGTACACAATCGATATACGGCGAGTAAAACATCGAAAATTACTCTAACTCGCCGATAACACAACACTCTTCGGCTACTTTTTGTCTAGAGATACTTAGGTGCTCGAATTGACGTTTCTTTTCTGGTCAGTGGCAGCTATTTGCCGGCGATTGGGAAAGATTTATTTCCGGTAAGCGTCGCGAAAGCATGCTCCCCTTTGGAGAAACAATTAACATAACATAAGGCCATTCCAATTAATTCTGAGTTTCTTGTTTACCGCCCGAGTTCAAATCGTCACCGCGTAAAATATTTACTTATTTGCCAGACTTTAATAATTATTTCATCACACATTTTCTCCCATAAAAACGTAATTTTTCACCAAATTCCTGCCGATTTTCGGACTTGAATTTTTGTATTCTTCTTCCCTGATCTGTCAGATCGTTTAAAAAACCAGTAGTGGTCTGACACAGTCGGAACCTACATCCAACTACAGTGAAGGGCACAATACACGTCTCTTCAGATTGAACTTCATCTAATACAAAGTTGACAACTCAAGTTGATCAGCAATGGAATCGCAACAATCTTCATGCTTGATTATTTTTAATATTGATTGGTCCACCAATCGTAAATATAATCATTGAACTTAGTCTTGGGCACAGACTCTTGAAATCTTTACTCTTTACTATAATAAATGCTAAGACATAGATAGACCATTTCGGAATCCAGATCCACTATACTTTAACCAACGTGAACCAATACAATTGCAATTTGGACTAGTGTAAGCTGTAAACCCTGCACTGTAAAAATGTCTGGCTTTGAGTAGACCTTCACACATCGCAACGAAAACACATTTTCGTTTGAAAATTATCTGAATCATGTACTGATAAGCAGGAAACACATTCGCTACTACAAATCTACGAGTTTTGTGCATTTTGGAAGGGTGAAAAGCGAGAAATTATTAGGGAAGTTTTTCTACGTAAATAATCACGCGCCATTTCAGTGTATTAAAAAAATTTTCCATAGGGTTTGTACCGATGCGCAGAAGACGAGTTTTCGGTTACGACCACCATTATCGGAGCATTCTGCGAACGTTAATGTGTTTCAGACTGAGTTCATTACATTTGGCGAATGGTTAACTGTAGTTTATTGGCAAAAATTTATTGACATGATTTTTTTTGATTGGCTAAAACGTGGTACGGCGGCAGTTTCTGAATGGATAGTCCCATCATTTTATGTACATTCACACCCTAGGAGGGCGCCTGGGGCACCGTTTGGTGTTCCGCTACAATTTAGTTTATTTAGCACATTTTAACACAAATTAAATTCTATTGAATTTTGAGTTTCAAAATTATACATTTGATTTCATATGGAATGATTTCCGAAATTTTTTTGCGGTAAGTTTGCGATTTCTGAAATTAATTCGGTACCGTTTGAACGTAGTAAATCCAATGGGTTCATACTGGTTAGGTCAACATGTGCCGCTTCCGGGGTGCTCACTCGCTCTTTTTCTAGTATTTTGGAACATAACAAAATTTCGAGTCCTGGGGAAACCCGCTCGAACAATAGTTACGGGTACCCGGGAGCGCAATTTGGGTGCTTTTAGAAATTTGGGGGTACAGATTTGGGTTGAATTTTGAGGTGATGATACTTTTTTTTTTCCTGGGGGAGGTACTGTATGATTTTTTTAGCATTCCCAAAGCGCACCCAGGTAGCAGCTAATTCATTGTTTCTAGATACTAGAGGCTAGCTGTCTACAACACATGTTGTCGATACAGAGCCATGAAGTCGGAGAAACCGCTGGCATATATTTTAAACGAAATGTCATTGCTTTTTCATGAATATTTATCTGTTTTATGTGGTTGTATTTGTGTGTGTGTGTTTCATATCGTTTGTTTAGATTGGGTTTTGTTTGGGGGGGTGGTGGATTCCCCCCCCCCCCCCCCCACAAGCTTTGGCACTCCCTTGGGCATGTATTAATTAGGTATTTTGATCGCAAGTGCAATGCTCATTGTACTTCTGCTTTCGATGGCCAAAAAAAATCAGTGTTTCTAGTCTAGATGGTTTTCAAAACATCCTAAAAGGCAAGTAGCCTTGCTAGTCCTACCACCCTTGTTGTTGATATAGGCCGATGGTGAGCACATAACATCATTTTAATGTGAGATAAAGTTAACACACTGGGCTTTAAAATGAATGCTTACTCAATTAAGGTAATTGGATTAAGAACAGTATGGTTTTACCCATTAAAACCAGGCAATTTTTACTACTGCCAAACATCGCCACCCTAAATTGTATCCCAATTCATGACGCATGGCCTGTTTTATTATATGTACATGTTCAGAGAACCGATGACATATTTGCCAAAATCAGGCATGAAAATAGATTAGCTATTTAAAAAAATAATTAAATATAGTTTTACTAGCCTGGCAAAGCCTCCAGCACTGCTAGCAGAGATGAAACATTGTAATCAAAGTGTACATAGTATTACCTTTAGTTATACAGTCAAAAGTGCGAAATATTTTGTTCCATGACTTGTATTGTCTGAACTGCCAAATTTGGCTTGGGGGGGGGAGGGGAGGAAAGTATTAATAAATTAAATTAAATGTTACCTCGTCATATTTTTCAAACCTTAAACAGGAAACATCGTAATTAATTGTGAAGGGCCTAACATATTATTTATCCACACTCATACATCGGTATAAACATATTACATCCAATTGATATATAATATTTTGTAACATGAAATATAATGAAGTGGGAAGATACTGAAAGTACTCCGAATAAAGGCTTGTCAAGTCCCAGACTCTGTTTCTATTAATTAATTTGTAGTTAGAAATGAGTGACTTTTTATAATTAACTTAAACGATTGAGTATTTTTGAGTTCACATTTGATGGAAGTTTTATTCCATTGTTAACCCCAATGTAAGATATATATTACCACTAATCCAAGGTTAATATTAGTATTTGAAATCTGTTTCAGTCTTGTAAATAGTGTGATTTTTAGTCATTTGTTACAAACATGTTTGTCACATGTGGAGGGCAACTGGTTTGTTTCTGTATTTGTACATGAATGTTCCAATATTATTTTGCACAAATCCATTATTTTTAGTTGTTATATTTAACAAACAAACAAAGGATTAGATGCACGTCTGTAATCACTGTTGCTCACTGCTCACAGTGCACGCTATTTGCAGTATTTGCATTTTCCATTTCATGTTGCCTGCCTTGCTAATGCAGTGATACCATATGGGATATTAGAGAACAGTGTGTTATAGATACTACGAAGTGGCAGTTTGAGTTAGAAAGGGCCTTTACTTTATTAGTAAAATTCCAATACGCTTTAA
>JAMKCH010030858.1:0-20569 GCA_023653785.1 Ophioderma brevispina | reverse complement strand
AGGCTTTGATATGTAGGAACAATCATGTAGTAATGGTGACGCAGATAAGATCTTGTAACGCCTAGCACCACAATAGGGACCCCAGTGAAGAAGAATTCCGCGTTTCTTTTACCAAGGGTAGCCAAATCGGGAAACAAGTATACGTTTATACATATTGAGGATACATGGGATGCCATTGATAAAGGTTCACCTTGATTGCTTAGGAGGGGCTATTAGGCGGTGGCAAAAAGGGTTATGTTTATGGTTGGGGTTATACGGCCTATAGGGCCTATAGGGACCCGGTTAAGATTAGGGTTAGGAAATTAGGTTAGGGTTTGGTTATTAGGGTCCGCTGGAGTACAAGAGTACAAATATTTGGATTAGACCTATGTGATTTTCTAATTGACAAATAGGGGGTGGGGTTGTGATTTTAATTTTTTTTTCTGATGGAGGGGGGGGGGGTCATGTTGTAAATGTATTATTCAGTAACCAAAACACCTACTGCCATATAAGCAGTAAATCCCTTAATATGATTGTACCTAATTGTGATGTGTGGGATGGGTTGTAGGAGTTCTATGCAATATGGGCCTATATGCAATTTTCCAACACATCTTCAATTTCTCCGCCCCCTGCCCTTTACATACTGAACGGCCCTAACATTAGTAGATTAAAGCTAATCTTAGATGTCGTACGAGCTGAGTCCACTGAACCCCTATTTCGTGTAATCCTGGGCGCCGTACAGCCAATTGATAAGAAACTTAGTTTACATCCAACATCCGCACGCTGTAATAGGCTTATCTGTGCCGAACTAGGGGTATAACCCATTGTTTCGGCGAGTAACCCTGCCGTTCGGCAGTTTGGTAATGACCGTTCGTAGCACGCATTGTAGGCATGACATATCTGCCGAAAAGCCCGGCGTTTCGGCAGATACCGCTGCCGTACGGCAAGGTCATATGCCGAAAGACCGGGCCCGTTTCGGCATAGACCGGTATTTCGGCGCAGGCAGCCACTCCAAGATAGGAAGGATTGTGGTCAGCACGTCATATAATGCATAGCTCCGACTCTGGAATGGAACTTGGAATGGTTGCCACAGCCTATGCTCCAGGAGCATGAGTGGTGCGTCAAAATCTCACACTATCTATCACCCTGGTGTTGCGAAAACGCCAGGCTGCCGAAATCCCGGGTTGCGAAACCTCCTCCTCTCGGAACTGCCGAAGGTACCCGGAATTCGGAGGAGGAGGGGAAAATGGAAATTAACGTGCTGTGGATGTTGTAGTGAACGTTGTTTAGGCATATCAGTGATTTTAGGGACAAATTACAATAAAACTATTAAAAATCAGACTTTTTTGGCAATTTGGAAGAAGCATGTATGTAATAGTAGACGTTAATAAGATGTTATACATCTTGTAAAGCCAAAAGCCCCACACAGACCCTATGAGATCAGTTCCCTCATTCCGTTTAAGCAAGGTGCCGATGTATACGTTATATGCATCGATATACGTATGGCTCCCAATTGTAAGATCCCCTTTATTATTAGAGGGCTTATTAGGGTTGTCAAACCCGATTAGTTTTTTAGTGTTGTGTTAGGTTTAGGGTTTAAGATTAGGGATAGTTTTGGGTTAAGGTTAATGGCTTAAATTTTAGCCTTAGGGATGGGTACACTAGGGGTAGTTTTACGAGGAGATAGGGCCACTTTTGGGTTCGAGGCCTTGAACTCGTTTATGATTGGGTTTAGGGTTAGGATTAAGTTAGGGTTTGGTTATTATGGTAACCTTGTGATTTTCTAACTTGACAATAGGGGGTTAGGCAGTTACAAGTTTTAAAGCTAATCTTACCTGCCTGTCGGATGATCTGAGTCACCGGAACACTTATTCGTGTCACCTGTGTCCGTATAGCCAATTGCCATATAAAACTTAGTTTACATCAACAAGAACCACGCTGTAAGAAAGGGGCCCTCTGTGCCGAACGACTGGGCTAACCCATTGTTTTCAGCAAGTAACCCTGCTCATACGGCAGGTTAATGACGTGCCCCGCATTTTCGGCATGACATACCGGGCGTTTTTCGTCGGCCAGTAACTCTTGCCGTACGTGCAAGGTCATCTGCCGAAACACCGGGGGTTTCGGCATGACCCGGTATTTCGGCACAGCACCCTTGTGACTTAAGGTTTAGGGTTTTGTAGCCTCGTTTCTTCGATCAAGCCTTTACGAACAAGCCTAAACCCCATTCAACTCCATTCACGTCTTTTCAGACTCTCTTGATTTTATTTTCGTGCTAAAATTACAAGAAGGAGTAATCAATAAATTTGAAGCCTATAATTACTACATATCTCTACAATCTTTATTCTTATCAACCTATCATTGCAATGCACAAAATTAATGGCTGCTTTGTTAAAATTCACTAAATCTAAAAATATATATATCTGTATTAAGGGGAGGATCCGATTAAATTATTGTAAAATTGTTATAATCCCTTCATTTTTGTGGAGTAAAAGTATTAATTTGATTTTCTCAATTTTATTGAGAAAAGATTCTCATTAGAAAAGTACTTTGTTTATGATAAAAAAAGAGAGCAGGGATTCCCAAGTACAAGTTGGATCCAAACCAGGTGTTGTTTACTAGATAGATGCACAATAGGAGAAATGGATTCCCCCAAGATGTAAAATAGAAACTGAGTCAACTTGTTTATGCATTGAGATCAAAACCGATTGCAAGATTCGCGGGGATCCCCTGAAGTTTATAATTGTTGAGTGATATATGTGAAATCTGATTTTGGCAGTGCTGGGTTAGGTTAAGGTTTTTAGTATTAGGATTACTAGTTTATGAACTATTGTGTCTAAAAGGAAGAACCTTGGCCAGAAAATTCGCCTCAGCCATAGTAGCAAGTAGCTAGAAGCTATATAGTTTTGATCTGCATATTGCAGACCTGTACTTGGTGCCAGGAGTTATTATATTTTCAATTCCACACGTGAGCAAGGTGCTATAATTATTCTACTGTCGTCTCTTGAAGCCAAAAGTGCTGGAATCAAAAAAGGATTCCAAATTGTGGACAGATGAAATCGTGGTGCTTAATCTTGGACTGAATCCTGTGGAATCTAGTGTCCGTGGAGGGATTATTCAACCATTGTCGTCTTAGACCGGCTGGAAAAAACTTCAGGCTGAGAGATTCCCATGGAATATTACCTTATTTATAAGTGTGACTCTCAATGCTGTCATTTTGAAGTCTTCGCTGTGAGGACATAACATCGTTTGAACTGCAAACGCTTCTTGTGGACTCATTAGTGGACTTCGTGTGATATAGTATCAATCTTAATAGGTATCAATCTTTATAACTTGGTGTGGATTTTACTATTAATATGGTTTGGGACATACCAAATTCTTGAACCAAACAACTTAAAGATCATTAATCGTTTTTATTATAAAATTTAGATTACTTGTGCACAAGGCGCATTTATCTGTGTTTGAAAGGCTTTCTGACCGTTGTCGTCCACGAAGCGTCATAACAAAATATAAAGTTTTCATCTGATTGGAGTGATCTGACCCCAAACCTCACTTGTAAAGTTTCGCACCCGAATCTCAATTCCGTTTCATTTTTAAACCCATCGAGATTTGTAAAATAATTTGGTAGACCCAAAATGGGAAACATTTTCGATCATAACATCCAAACCAAACATCGTAATAGATTTTACCTGAGAAAATGAGAAAAATAGTAGCTTTCTTCAAGACACCTAAATATAATCACTTTCGGTAAAATATGGGGTGCGTGGATTAGGCTATTCGCGACGGGCCTTTAAATAATCATCCATAAATTATTAAAAAGTTGAAAGTTATGGGGGCCTATTCGGCATATGTTGATCTTGGTATGGATCCCCACAGGGTAGTCTTAGGCCCTCAGGCCATTGGTCTACTACACATGCTATTGGCACATTTTTCGTGAGCATGATATCAGTACCATCTTGATGCTAATGAGTCCAGCTTTTTACTACTTTTGATCTCGCGTTAATACCGTGCCTTATATGCGCCAATCCAGAGAAAGTGATCATGCGCTTCACAAAAAGAACTATAAATATAATGACAAGGATACATGAAAAACAACAACCAGAAAATTACACCAATTTACGTTAAACCTTGTTTGAAAGACTGAGATGTGGGGGCTGAACCTAATGGTAAGTGGTAATGAGTCCCAGAGAGTGGGGCCATAGACACTGAAAAATCATCACCTGTCCTCCTTACTACGTGGGATTATAACGAGGCGAGAATTGTCCAACTGGAGCGGGCCTTACATTTGCTGGAATGTATAAATGTTGATTTCAGCACTCCTGAAGATAGACAGGTGATAGGACATTAGTGCCTTGAGAGGTAGACAAGAACTTTGAAGTGAATAGTTGTAATGGCGAAAACAGTGTGTAAAGAGTCTAACAAAGGGGATGTTGAATGTACCGTGGAACGTGGAAAACTATGCGGGCCGCACGGTTTTGTAGGCCGCTGTAGACGAGCAACATCTTTTTTCGCCAACCAGAAAGAAAGAACTGCATTACCATAGTCTAAACTTGCTTAAAACAAGTGCCCGCATAGAATTAGAACTTGCATCTTTGATGCTGAACCGGCGAATTCTAGCCAAGTTCCACAGTAGAAAGTTAACGGAGATGTAACATGATCTGACATGGTCATAGCTGAGTCAACGTAATGCCCAAATTTTTATTGTAGGAGATGGTATTATTTCAGCATAACCAATCGGAAATCTTGGATGTCAGAGAGTCTGGTCATATTGTGTGGAGATGCTGCAATAAAGAACTCATTCTTAGATTCATTGAGTTTGAGCATGTTATTCATTAGCCAAACACGAAGCTCTTCCACACAAGTTGCCAGTTTACAGACGGCAATGCAGCATCAACCTGGACAGTGGGTTTAAAAGACAAGTAAATCTGAACATCATCTGCATACATTTGATAACTTAGCCTATGATAACGAAGTATATTGGAGGATATGTTGAAATATTGGTATGCTCATGGGGCCATGTTTCAACCCCTGTTGCACACCACATCTAAGCCTATTTTATTTGACATTAAAACACCTACTGAAACTCTAAAATAACGGTAGTTATGTCCTAAGAAACCATTTAAGGGCTTGGTGGCCTTTGAACCAAAGTCCATGCTCCATACGGTTGATTAGATGTCCTGATCGATGTATCAAAGCAGGCAGAGAGATCAACATAATTAAGAAAACACTTTGTTTATCATCATGGCTTGGGTGATATCATTCTTACCTTGAGTCATGCAGTTTCAGTACTTAATGCTTATTTTTGTAGCAACTGAAAAATTCATCAGATCGTTAGACCGCGATGTGCGCGATTAACCTGGATAATAGCTGCTTTCTCATATTTTAACCAACAAACCAATATTGGACACAGGCCTGTAGTTTTTTAAGTCATCCCAACCCATGTTCTCTTCTTTAGAATGGGTCACAATAGCTGTTTAAGTTTCCTTAGGAAAACCCCACTTATTCAGGAGGTATTTACCAGACAGTAATAAATGGCAGGACAATATCAATGTTTTTTTTTAGTAACCGGTTGGTAAGCTATCAAGACCTACCCGTCTTGCTTGTATAATTCAGGATGATATGACAAACTTCATCTTGATCTTATTGTTTGAAATTAACCAGACATTACAATACCGTATTATAACTGTATGTTTTATCAGACAGAACTCATTTTCTTTTCACCCTTATTACAAGTAATACTGGCTCTTATTTTTTTCCAACTTTTTCATGAAATATGGCCAAACTTATGACACCGTAACATCTGGGGTGTACAGTGTCACAAATTAGGGTTTGTTTTTATTTGGTAAAAATTGGATTACTTGAATTTGTGTTTTTATTATAGCCCCGCCCCCCCCCCCTGATGGTCCAATCTCTCCTGCTATTCCTGTGCTGCCCTCTTTCTACTGATCAAACTTTTTCACCTTATGCCCTAGATTAATCTCTTTCTGTGCATCTGTGTTTCCCTTTTTGTTCTCTTCCTCCACTATGTCACCTGATCTTTTTCTTTCTTTGGATTGGACCATCTTGGGTATGTGTCCTTTGTCCGTTTGTGTGATGTGGCTTTTATGCAGTGTGTGAGCTGGATGCTGGAAGTGAAGGATGTGTAGTGATGGATGTGTGGACCAAACCTTATTGACTTTGGTAGTGGGAGATTTTTGATTAATGTGGAAGAATGTTTAGTTGATGCTGTAAGTTATGTTGGCTATAAATTGTGTTGCTATTTATGTGCAATATTTAAAGACAATTATAATTCAATTAATCCCCTGACCAGAGTTTGCAAATTAGTTAATTCGGAAATTTTTATGTAAGAATCTTTAGGGTAAGCTTTAAATTGACTTTAAGTGAGTTTAAAATACATTAGGGTTTTAAGCTTATTGGCAGAATGTGGGCCGTGATTTGAGCTGTGCAATGCTCCGCGCGGTTTGACGGCGTTTAAATTTGTTTGATGTTGAATTGGAATGGAATTTAGTGTTGTGCCACACCCTGTGAATTCGGCGGCCTCGGCAAAATGAAACTGCCATGTTGGGGGATGTGGTGGCAGAATGCTGAATTTACCATCCCGTTGAATTTTTTGGAAAGTTCAGCAATGTTATTGCCTGCCAATGAATGTAGACTGCCAAAAGTCTGCAATTTGTGTCATGTTGTTGGACAATATTGGCTGCGTTGCAATCGGTGACGAACTTCCAATCGTGGCTATGTCCTGTTTGCAGACAGATTTTCTGCAGTTTTAAATTTTACGTTTTTCATATTTCATATCGCACATGTGTTTTGGCATCCCTCCCGTATAACCAGAGATTTCTCGGGGTTAGTACAGAGACTGAAACAAGTCTATTATTTTTCTTTGGGTATACTGCATGGCGTTATCGCTCGGATTGCATGCCCGATGTGTTTGCGGTGGTTCAGTAAACAAACACTTTATGTGTTGCATGCATAAAAAGGGGCTGCTAAATTCCATGTGCTGGTGCATTTTTACATTCTTACTTGTACATCTTTAATCCGGTTCCAAGTTTAAGCTAACTCACTGTCACACCTGCCACATTGTTGTGTCACTGGTTTCAATTTTAAGGACCTGCAGGGTTGTGCAAATCGAAGTCGGATATCGTGTTTTTCTTAGCGGGGTTAGTTTTTTATTCAGCTAAAATAATTTTGGGGGATTAACTGTTCTTTTATTGTTTTTGGCATTTTAAGGGTAATTTGTATGGGTGTAAATCCGAGCCTTAAAAAAAAGCCCCCCCTGGTCATAAAGTCCTTGCCACAGTGTTTTTTTGCGTTCAATAAATTCATGTTTATTATGGGCTGTGGCAGGCCCGGAGTTGTGGCAGTACTCCCACCTTTTTAATATTTGTGGCGTTAGCGCCGTTCTTAAATTGAGACGTAGACAAGTTGAAGTGCGTGAAGGGTAATTGTCGAAATCTCACTGTGCTTTTTTCTGTTCTAATTAGGCAAAGACGTCCATTTGAATTTATTTATTGAACGTATAATCGCCCGACTTCAGGGAAAAGGTGAGATTGAAATTTATACAATGCCTATGGGTTTAAATTTCTTGGGTGTACATGGGTTTCGAAGTCCCTTTACTTTCGGGTTTGCATTTCGTTGCAGGGTTTCGAGTTAAAAAACATAGGCCCTCCATAATGTGCGGGTGTGACTTGCAGTTGAAGTGGACAACTTTTGTTGTGTCATTTGGAGTCAACATGTTAAAAACGCTTGTCTGCCGTGTTGATAGAATGCAGAAAGATTGAATTTTGCGTTCGCAGTGTTTTGCAAATGTACTTCATGTTTTGTAGTCCTATGCTGCTGGTGATGCACAGGCTTTGCAGCCTTCGTTGAAGAGTTTGGTTATTTTTTTGAAGTCTTGGTTGAATTTTGATGGATTGCTATGTTTTGTTAACTTTCGGTTCGTGAGTGGCTTGGTACTTTTGGTAATAGAGCCCCGCTCAAGATCGGGCGTTAGTATTTTGTGAGTTTGCCTTAAAACTGTGGCGTTTTGGGTGGCTAGGCCAAAAGTATGTAAAAAGAACCCCGCCCATTTCCTGCCACTGTGTTACACTTGTGAAATTGTGGGTGGGTAAAACATCACGCCTTCCAAATGTGTGTGCATGTTTAAATTGCGTGCACGAGCCTACATGTGCATCGAATTAAATGCCACGTAGGCCTTTATTAATTTAGTTGTTTTAGAATTCTTACAATAGAGTATTATTTTAAGGGCAGCTAGGAGATTAAGATGTGTCAAGCTTTGGTCCGGGTTTTTTTTGTTCAATTTGAATTCAATCACATGTTTTAGCCACCATTGTACATTGTCCTTGTTTTTGAAAACGTTTTTGTGTAATTATATTTTGATCCATTTTTGATGTCATCTCAAAGACCTGTTAAAATGAAAGCTATTGTGATGTTCCGCTGTCCTCATGGCTTTTTGGTCATTGCCATCTTGTGTAGCCGGTCATTTTTGGCTTTGCTGATGTTCTGGACCGGGTAATGATTGGCAGGGCTGATTTTTCAAAGTATTCCGTGCAATAGAAATTAGAACTGTGAAACTAATAAACAGATTTGCTATTCCTTGAGAAATAAAGTTATTTTAGTGATGCGTTTTTATTATTTATTATGAGTCAATTCTCCCTGGGCAATTTACTAATTCTAGTTTTTTGGGTAAAAACCAGTCATTTAATTTTCATTATCCCATATTCATGCCGAATCGCCTCCGCTCGGTCCGTGACACAAGGTAAGGAAAGAATCTGTTCATTTTGGTTCAAAGTTCATTAATTGGTCCGAAAAGTATCTTTAGTCCCCACTCATGTACCTATCATTGTAGTGCTTTTTCTTGCAGCCTCCACGGTTAATAATAGGAGTGGCATTTTGTTTCTGGTGAGGTTTTGTCTACTTGAAAACCACTTGTTCCTCCATTTCCTTTCAAGTTTACGTAGAACGTGCCTCTCGGCCCTGATCTTGTCACTTTACGTGAGGCTGTACCGCACAACACGCACTCTAATAGTTGGAGGTGCATGGATGTTCAAACTCTGTACATAAAGTTTTTTAAGTGATGAAACATCTCTTCAATACGCATGTTAGTACACATTAAGTTGGCATTGTTAAGTTTTATATCAAGACACCTTTGAAAGCGACAGGTCGATTTTCTTGAAATCCTGACCGTACTCGTAACTTTTAGAGGAGGAGGTTTTCTCTGTTGGCAAGACACATCTTACCATTTTATGGTCAGAACCGTGATAGACAACCAACATCGCTTAATCTGACTAAATCTTCGTCAAAGCGTGTAATGACAGGTCAAAATGTGACCTAATCTGTGAGTGGCCTGGTTACATTTTGTTTTAAAGACCACAAGATGCGTGAAGGTCATAAAAGAAGACCTTTCAGGTTTATCACACGCATCCATATGAAATATTAAATCGCCTAACATGACAAGTTTGCCCGGCAACAAGGAAACCTCTTGTAAAAATTTCCCAAACTCCTCCAGGAACCAGAGTAGTAAAACCATTAGTTGGAGGATGGAGATAAGGCGATAAATGACCAGATAATGCACACCATTATTGGGGTCAAATGCTTGCATATTCAAAGGTAACTGTAGTTATGTTTAATGGGTTGTAACCGGAAACTAAGCTGTGATTAGAGAGGACCCAACACCACTGGTACTAGAAACCTCGTGGAACATTAAAAAAGTGTAAACCATTTGGCTTCAACTCGACATAAACTACTGGATTCATTGGGGGCTAGCCATGTATCAGTCATGAAAATTGCATCTATATCATGTTCAGGGACATAATCATTACACACAGTGGTTAGAAGTACGAGACCGTCCTGTGAGTCTCCTGTTAAGCGTGGTAGCAAGCAAGTTAAAACTGCAGCGAAGCGCGAACTAATCTCTACACTCAATACAGTTTCCATTAACATCATTTCTAAAGTATACCATGTGCATGACTAGACCTCAGCGCATGCCTTTTCTAAGGTCTGCCTTGACTAAGTGTCATTGAATGTGGAGGGTTTTTCATTGACAAAAACGTACAATCATTGTGATTTGTTAACAATCTCCCATCTGCGATGTCCATGTCTGCAGGAAAACCCACAGAGGAATCAATAAACCACCGCCCAAACATACAAGGAATGGTCCGTGCCACCGAGCGACCACATCGACAATACGGAAGTGATATATATGTGAGAACCAAGTAATGAAGTAGAACGCAAACCTCAATGTTGGATGATAACAACCACGAAATCCTCACCATGAGCTTAGTTCGGTAATAGTTAATCTGTTTACAACCTCCATCAGTAGAATTCGAGCAACCTCAGCTCAACCCTGGGATTTCCACCAAAACCTCACTCTTCCTTGGCGACTTCAACAGGCAATAGTACCCAATGGGGCTTCAATGAAACTTACAAAGATGGACAAGCTGTCGAAGAATGGATAAGATCGTAACATCTAACGTTCTCCTTACGAATCTAAAGCTGCCGGCCATCATTTATATGCCCACTGGAAGAGAAGTTAAAAACCCTGATCTAGCTATTGTTAGCACAAACATCTCTAATCTTGTAGCAAGATTGTTCTGGACCCTGTTCCAATAACTCAACATCGACCAATCAGTATCCAAGTCAACGCTGCCCACGTTAAGACCAACAAAGTGCCTTTTAAGCGCCGCCTTTTAAAACTACAGGAAAGCAGAATTGGCAAGGATTAATGAATGACCCTGGATCAGGAACGTGAAGAGGATTGCTCCAAACCCCGTAAACCTCTGACACAAATTTGCCCAACTACGTGAACAAGACTGCACGGGATTTCATACCCAGAGGCGTAGGACGGAATATATACCAGGCCTTTCAAAGGAATAGGCTAGCAAGAATATCAAGAGTAGTCACCATGTTTGAAGATACCTTTCGGCTGAAACAACTTGATAAAGGTGGGAAGTCTCGGATAGAGGATCTCCAAGGAAAAGACAAAACTGGCCACTTTCTTTGAATCCACCGATATGACCCATACAGCAAGAAAGCATGGTCTTACCATCCGAAAGCTCCGAGGGGATCCAACAGAAACACCACAGCAGGCACTAATGTAACACCCACCCAAGTTGCCCACCAACTGCTTGTAAAGGGCAAAGTGCAGCAAGAAACCCAAAGAAGATCAAACTAGACATAAGAGGTATAGTGGGGACCCTGGTTTCACTCGCCCCTCAACATGGACGAAGTGGAATCCGGTATTGCTAAACTTCAAACCAGGAAAGCAGTAGGCTTTGACAACCATCTCTACGGAGCAAACTAAAAATCTTGGCCCTAGAGTAGCAAAGGAATGCTTCTTGAGCTCTACCAATTGCGCCTTATTTCCCACAGGTCCACAAAGATCTGGAGGGGATAAAGCACAGTTATGGCACTCCTAAAGCATGGGAGAAAGATCCATCCAATCCCAAGAGCTACAGACTATTATCAATCCTTAGCCAGATCATAAAAAGCTCTTTTTGAACGCTCATCGCTCAAATTCTGTTATGCACCTGTGATAGGACGAACACCCTCAACCAGACAAGCAGGTTCCGGCCCAGGGCCAAAATCAAACAAGCCAAGCAAGTACTCAACCTAAACTCAACACATGAGGGGATGGTTTCGAGAAGGGGTATGGTAAACCGGAGCTTAGCCTGTTCGTTCGACCTCTCAGCAGCATTACGCACTGTTAATCACAGATGCCTCCTCCTTAAGATCCTGGAAATACCAAGGAATCCGCTTGACTGAGCTTATCCGTGGATTGCTGGCTAACACGATGTTCTTTGTTCAGCTACGAGTGAAGAAGAGCCGATGCGTAGGCGCCAAGAATGGTTCGACCACCAAGGGAGGTGCTGCAACATCTTCTGTTAACATATATACCAACGACCAACCTAGGAGGCAGGAACCCGTCGTTTTATTTATGCAGACCGATCTGGAATTAGCGCACAAGATGGCCGAGCTCACAGTTGTTGAAGAGGAGACTCTCCAAAAGCTTTGGATGAAAACTCATTCCTTATATGAGGAAAACACCTACGTGCAAATCATCTAAGACACGGTGTGTGCTTTCCATTACGCAACCGTTGAAGCCAAACGTCAGATCTCAGCTTAAGTTACCTGGTATGAACTCCCCTGGGAGCACTGTTGAAAACCTGTCTTCTACCTAGGAGTTCCTTGGACCGCACTCTCTATTATAAGGCCCACATTGAGAAAGACGAAGCGACAAGTATGTTCCGCAATAATATCTTGAACAAACTCAGGGAACCAGCTGGGGTGCTCGCCCACTTCCCTAAGAGATCGATGGCACTTGCCTGTGCTACTTCATGGCAGAGTATGCCTCCTGCCAGTATGGGCAAAGATCAACCCATGCCAGAAGTTGATCCAGCGTTAAATGCCTCCGCCGGCTTATCACAGGATGCTCCGTCCAACACCACCAACGGAAATTTGTACATCTCTAGCAGGAATTGCTCCACCCAGACATCCAGTCGTAGCGTAGCGAGCATGCAGAGCGTAGCTGCCAAGTATCCAATGTGAAGCACAGCACCCTATGTGGTCAGATACCTTCTGCCAACCGCCTTAAAATCTAGAGAGAGTTTCTTAAGCAAAGTCCAACCTCTTGAAACAGTCTGTAAGGGGTAAAGAGAGTAGTTGTGGAAAGAAAGACTTGCCATCAACCACGTAACATATATCGGTATTGAACTGCGTGAGCACTCACCTGGAGTGACTCCTCATGGGCTGAATGCGATGCCTCCAATAGATTGAGAACCAGAACTGGACGATCTAAGGTTTCCTTGAGAAGTGGGGCATATGGAAGAAGATCAGGATAATCCTGTGGCTGTGGCAAGCACCACAGACAATGAACATCTCTTGGTCTGTCCACTGTGGAGCAACAATGCCCAAAAACAAGGACCCTTGCGGAAAGTCCAGTGAAGGCAGCCAGGACGTCGTAATCATCTTGGCGGGATCATATTTGAGAAAACAAACAGTGTTTGGACACGATAAGAAGAAGAGTGGTTTTATTGGGAGTGACTGGATTCCACAATCTTATGTTCATTAGGGGTTCTCTAGAAATATGAGGGTTGGTAATGAGAGTTCCTAGTACGAGACAATTGTGAGTTCTTATTGTTCATTGTAATACGAGGACGATTTTCCAAAACAGAAATTGGCGTGATAGTGGGTGATTATGTCACGTTGTTGACGTCTACGTTTACCTGCGGCAGTTCCCCTACGTGTGCGGTCGCCTTGCATTGAGTCCCAGTGATTTTATGTTGACCAAACCGCATGTGAAACTATAGGTGCTCTAGGTCTAAGATGAAGAGTCACTCTCTATCATAGATTATTTGGAGAGCAGTTTTGTTTCCGTGATTTTGAAGATGAACATTAGTTGGAAAGTTATCAGGCCCAGGATTGGGGTTCACATCGCCTGCAATGAAGCAGTTCTTAATGACAAGTTGGGACACTGGAATTTCTGTAATATGCATTCTTGTCCCAAGGAAGTGTCCCTTGGTGTATGATGAATGGTAATGAATGGTGGAGCTACATAGGACAGGAATCAGGGTCAATTTTGATATGTATAGGGCTAGGCAGAGCCATAGCCCAAGCACAGCTTGCAGACCAGCTGTACTGGTGATGCTGCCTGTTCCCTGTTCTAAGTATCTCAGTGCATCATGCATCGTCAGTCATGGATGACTGCAAATAAGCTGAGTTGAACCAGTCTAAGTCTGAACTGTTTATTGCTTGTTCTCCTCATCACTATGTTTTAACTTAGGCACTTAACTCTCCATGTTGATGGTACTGAGATCCATTCTTCTATTCCGATAAGAATTAGGTGTGTTTTTGATCAGCGTTTGCCAATGTCAATCACATCACTGCAATTTCAAGTCTTTGAATGGCCAGCTTTGCCTTACATCAACGTGTAGAGGGTCCCTCGATTTTACAAAAGACTTGATTTATGAGCTCTCTTTTAACAACATAATGTAAGGATCTCGGCCGTTCCAAAAACACTCAAACCAAAATAGGAGGTCAAGACTCATCTACATGGAACCAAGAGCAGTAGTAAAACACTTCTCCCCACTAAAAAGCCAATATTGCTGGCAGTTGATGACCACACAAATACGTACTCTGGTCCAAACGTTATAGCTTTATCATACCTCACAACTGGTTATCTTTTCTTCTCGTTTCAGATTCGTCAATCTCCTTATGCCTTACGTTCTGCTGCGGGTGGCAACCTAAATGTCCACAGATCCCACAAACCAGATTGGTGATCGGGCGTTTTTTCTAGCGATCATGCCCTGTATATGGAATAGTCTGCCACTGTACAATCAGACAGGGCTATCCGTCTTATTAGTTCTTTCAAGAAAACTTCTCAAAACCCATATATTTCAGAAAATTCAGCTGTGGGTTCTTCTTCCTATTTCTTTTTTTTTCACTGCGCTGAATCCTTTGGTAAGTAGGCGCGTATAAATCACGCTGCATGTTGTTAAATTGATGAGGTATGTTTTTGCCTACCATTACAAACTTGATCTTGGTATTTTATTTTGGAAGCATGCTACAATTCAAGATGATGGTCAATATATTATGAATACATGACAATTTTAAGTTTTAAGTCTTCCAGGTAGCGGTGTTGGCTGCGTCTTGATTTTACGGCACGTTAAACATAGCACAAAAACTCTTGGAGCTTTCCAAATTTTCCGCGGTCGTGCGGAAATTTGGGGAAGCCATTTCAAAAACACTAAACCGAAGACTAGGCGTGTTTGGACTCGTTTGAATGAATTTTCATGATCCGAATTTGGGCATGAAAATGCCACGATTTGACAATAATAAAAATTGAACCAGGGTTAAGGTCAATGAGTACAAAATATACGATACTAACTTACGCTTGCATTCCATCTTTCCAGCAGACTGCAATGGATTGCAACCATCTCCAGGCTTGTGGGTTCGGTCTTAATCTGACTGGTGAGGTACTGGTTCAGTCGTTCCGACCTCCGACCCAGACCAGACTTGCAACGCGCGGTTGCCATGGACCACCCGGTGCTGCGGGTGTCAATGGTGCCCCAGGACCTGCGGGAATTCAAGGATCTCATGGGAAAACGGATCTCCAGGCGAGACGGCTTCCTGGAAGAGATGGATTCAATGGTAGAGATGAAGACAAAGGGAGTCTTGGAAGGAATGGAGAGAAGGGGGAGTTGGAACGGAGATAGAGGACCACCAGGACTCAAGGAACCGTCTGGAGCACGCGGGAGATTCTGGACCTCAAGGTCTTCCTGGAAAAGTTGGGCCTGTTGGCTCACCTGCCCCGTTGGAATACCGGGAATAGAGGGCCCAAAAGGAGAAAGAGGCGATCCAGGAGCACCGAGGAAAGCGAAATACCAGGAATGTGCTTTCAGTGTGTATAAAACAGGGATCCACAAACGTCATCGGCTGGCAATGAAATCATAACATTTGAAGAAGCGCATATTAACATCGGTGATAATTTCGATCTGAATACAAACCGTTCACCGGTCAAATTCCTGGAGTCTACTTTTTCACTTTTAGTGCACACGTTAAAGAGACATCGCAGGCATAAACCAGACATCGATGTGATTAAGGGATGGTGTTCTTTTGCACGAGCACGTGCTGAGGCGCCATATCTTATGCAGATAGGCAGTAGTTCAATGATTGACTTGGAGACTGGTGATCAAGTATGGTTACAATTTAATGGGTGGGTGAAGGATTGAAGGTGCAGGAAACGGTGTTCAATTTTAAGGATCTCCGGCGTCTCCAAAAAAACTGCAAATAGGAGTGCAAGGACTCATCTACATGGAACCAAAGGCAGTAACACTTCTCCCCCCCTAAAAAGCCTAAATTGGCTGCCTGTTGCTGACCACATTAAATTCCATACTCTGGTCCAAACGTATAGCTTATTGATACCTCACAACCTGGTATCTTTTTCTCTTTTTCAGATTTCAATCTCCTTATGCCTTACGTTCTGCTGCGGGTGGCAACCTAAATGTCCACAGATCCCACAAACCAGATTGGTGATCGGGCGTTTTTTCTAGCGATCATGCCCTGTATATGGAATAGTCTGCCACTGTACAATCAGACAGGGCTATCCGTCTTATTAGTTCTTTCAAGAAAACTTCTCAAAACCCATATATTTCAGAAAATTCAGCTGTGGGTTCTTCTTCCTATTTCTTTTTTTTTCACTGCGCTGAATCCTTTGGTAAGTAGGCGCGTATAAATCACGCTGCATGTTGTTAAATTGATGAGGTATGTTTTTGCCTACCATTACAAACTTGATCTTGGTATTTTATTTTGGAAGCATGCTACAATTCAAGATGATGGTCAATATATTATGAATACATGACAATTTTAAGTTTTAAGTCTTCCAGGTAGCGGTGTTGGCTGCGTCTTGATTTTACGGCACGTTAAACATAGCACAAAAACTCTTGGAGCTTTCCAAATTTTCCGCGGTCGTGCGGAAATTTGGGGAAGCCATTTCAAAAACACTAAACCGAAGACTAGGCGTGTTTGGACTCGTTTGAATGAATTTTCATGATCCGAATTTGGGCATGAAAATGCCACGATTTGACAATAATAAAAATTGAACCAGGGTTAAGGTCAATGAGTACAAAATATACGATACTAACTTACGCTTGCATTCCATCTTTCCCAGCAGACTGCAATGGATTGCAACCATCTCCAGGCTTGTGGGTTCGGTCTTAATCTGACTGGTGAGGTACTGGTTCAGTCGTTCCGACCTCCGACCCAGACCAGACTTGCAACGCGCGGTTGCCATGGACCACCCGGTGCTGCGGGTGTCAATGGTGCCCCAGGACCTGCGGGAATTCAAGGATCTCATGGGAAAACGGATCTCCAGGCGAGACGGCTTCCTGGAAGAGATGGATTCAATGGTAGAGATGAAGACAAAGGGAGTCTTGGAAGGAATGGAGAGAAGGGGGAGTTGGAACGGAGATAGAGGACCACCAGGACTCAAGGAACCGTCTGGAGCACGCGGGAGATTCTGGACCTCAAGGTCTTCCTGGAAAAGTTGGGCCTGTTGGCTCACCTGCCCCGTTGGAATACCGGGAATAGAGGGCCCAAAAGGAGAAAGAGGCGATCCAGGAGCACCGAGGAAAGCGAAATACCAGGAATGTGCTTTCAGTGTGTATAAAACAGGGATCCACAAACGTCATCGGCTGGCAATGAAATCATAACATTTGAAGAAGCGCATATTAACATCGGTGATAATTTCGATCTGAATACAAACCGTTCACCGGTCAAATTCCTGGAGTCTACTTTTTCACTTTTAGTGCACACGTTAAAGAGACATCGCAGGCATAAACCAGACATCGATGTGATTAAGGGATGGTGTTCTTTTGCACGAGCACGTGCTGAGGCGCCATATCTTATGCAGATAGGCAGTAGTTCAATGATTGACTTGGAGACTGGTGATCAAGTATGGTTACAATTTAATGGGTGGGTGAAGGATTGAAGGTGCAGGAAACGGTGTTCAATTTTCAGGATTTCTGCTCTACGAAAGTAATCAAGAACTGACTGTGCCAAGATAATCGTCCAAAGATTGGTTAGGAATCATCCTTTGTTAAATAAACGTGGAATACAAATTCATATTTTCCTATTTTAACAGATGACGCAGTGAGATCTAGTCCGTCGAGAGTACTTCTAACGAACTGCCGCAACCTAGCCATGCAGGGCAAACTAAGCACACTAGGCTAGCACTGGTGCGCTCGGTGGCTTGGTCACTGGGGTAGCGAGGGTACATTTGACTTATAAGTGGGATCCATTGAGCAAATTAGTGGATCATTCTCTTTCGTACTGTTTGCAGATCAGCACACATATAGATGAATCTGTTATGTGGGCATTAATTCTCTTCTACACCTTCGCATCTGAATGATGTGTAGCGCATCAGTTTCACCTTCCGACCCACCCCTCGTACTACATTTGTTTAGCCCTAAATTAAAAGGCGCCCAAACAAGCTTATATGGGGCATTTCTGTGTTTGGATAGGTGAAGTTAGTTGTGCCGCGTTGTTTGGTAGAAGATAAGCTGTGTGTGTGTTGCGTCGTTTTAACAAGTACGTACGAAATGAATATGAAGGAATATTGTATGTTTGAAGGGACAAATAGTTAATGTTTGTGCGTTTTATGAAAGACGTTCCATGTTTCAACGTGGTTTGTGTAGAAAATATGTTAATCGATTTGTGATATTTTCAGGTTTTTTTTAAAGGCAATATAGGGCCTATGTTAATCGTTGGTCCGTGTAAGGCAGGTGTGCGGTTGTACTGTAAAAAAAGAACCGTAATTTTACGGATCCCGTAATTTTGAGAAACTACGGTAAAACTGCGTGATTTTACTGGCAAGGGCCCAGTGGATTCTCATACTTATGGAAATTCACCGGGCATTTTACCTGAAAATTTGCTGCGGAAATTGCCCGTAATTGACCAAAAAACGAATTCAAAACAACAAATGTTTTGGCGATATGCCCAAAAATCCTGTAAAAACGGCATTTCTCTTTAGTCTTTAATCTAGATTCTTGAGGCTTGCCGTCATTTTACAGTAATTGTCTTCGCGCAGATACGAGTTATTAAACATTCGGGGACCGAAAAAAATACATTTTTTGCAGTGTGCGTTGCACCATGCATGCATATATTTGAATACTAGTAACCCGTGGGTAGATATATAGGGATAGGGTATATTTATATGTTGAAGCCCGCCATCGATTTAACCCACAATCAGTCATTTTTTTTAAAACACTTTCCCTGGACAAGTGGGAGGTATGATTAATACCCTTGGGGAAAATGATAGCTGCTTTGTGCATAATTACCGCTAATAATTTAGTAATCTGTATTTTATATTTATTTTTATTATTTATTTACCTTTTTTTCGGAAGTACCAGACCCTTCAACATGAACATTTCCGTGTATATCTCGATATCCTCTATCATGTATCTGAAGGATAAAACTAAAAATGCTACATTGTTGGGCATTTCGAATTTCCCGGCTGACATTATGGACTCATGTGTTTAAACAAATTGAGAATTTTCAATGCAAAATACTGTACAATGCCATGAACGCCATTCACGCAGAGACGCACACGCACAAGATTTGAGTCGATTTGGTGTCTGTCTTCTCCTCTCCTGCATTAAATTCCACCAATATAGCGCTAAATGTTGGTTGATAGGTTACTTGATCCTTGTAGATTTATAAAATTGAATTCGGCTTCCAAAGGTTGAAACAAATATGAAAAATCGCGAGTTTTTTACGAAACGTCCCACAGATATTTAAAGCTAACGTGTGAAATCTTCGCGGCAAACGGTCAGGTTGTGAACGAAAGCACAGGTAGAATTGATCAAAATCTTGGACTGGAACCAGCCGTTTGTACTGATGCATAGGTTAGATGAGTTTTATTGTTTTTTTGCAGTTTTGTAAGAGGTTAGCATATATTTTGATGTGTGTCGATTTAACTTACTCAGTCTGCTGCCCTCTGGACCTATTTCTCACTTCGGTCGGGCAGGGGCCGGATAGGGGTTCTGATATCGCGGATTGCTAGATTGTCTGAAAACAATCGAGTCGCACTTTGAAATGACTTATTTTTAGGCCAAAATTATTTCGATTCAGGTCACGCTACAGCTTTCATGAATATTATTGGAAATTACAATTCTTGGTCACTTCTAGCCCAGGTTCGGGCAAAGTGTTAATTCAAAATGTAATTTTGTTTCTAAATTTTGCTAAGTGTTAAGTCATAACAACTGTAGTACGTTCTTTGTGAAAAACGACCACTATAACATCAAACGGTCTTGCAGAGATGTGTTTACATGGGTCTTAAGAATCGGTGATAGTGGCTTTAATGGTAAAGCCAAAATAGTCAAGAATCGGACCCCCCCCCCCAAAAGAAAGTCAAACAAAAGAAAAACTGATATTTTTATATCGAATTTACATGTTTTTTTTTTTTTTTTTTTTTTTTTTTTTAAAATTAGTAATTTTAAGGCAAAAGACACGAGCAGAAATGTGTATGTTTGAAGATACATTGGAGAAAAAAAACATTTCGAAACCATCCCTGGTTTAGTCAGGTTTTAGAATAACATGTGCAAATACAACGAAATATCTATATCCTGTGAGTTGAGTTCAATTTAGAATTATCATGATTTTACTAGTACCTCAATTACATTCAGTACCGGAATTCGGTTGTATTGTAAAAACGAGCAGAATGACCACAGAAATGTTGCTATGCGACACGCAATCGAAATTCAAATGTCATCATTTGGGATTTTACTTCATTCCGCTGAATTTGGAATTTGTGAAATCCCTTCGTGCGTGCAGTATCTGTTTTTTGGTTTGTTTCCTTTAAACATATTATTACATAGACAAAATATTTAATGTCCTCTATAAGGTAGCATAAATAACATAACATTAACATAACATAAATTGATTTAATTTATATTATCTTTAGTTACGATTTATTTATGTATACGACAATTTCTAGTAATGTCATATGTTACTAACAGGCCCTAATAAAAGAAATGAGATTTAGGTGTAGGCACCTCATACGGAACAGGTTTATGAACTTCCGGAAAAACTTATTTCTTCC